>JAIKVB010000017.1:0-68128 GCA_024679045.1 Phytophthora brassicae | reverse complement strand
GCCAAAGCAAATCCTGCGCACATCCGAACTCGTTGTGCGAGGTACATAGCTCGATGCAGTTATGTCTTTGCCGGGGAAAACTGTATTAGGAGCGAACCAGAAATTCCAACTGTGGAACAACATCCACAGCGTCATCAACGAGTTTATCAGGAATTCGGTGCCGCAACACTCTACGAGTGTTGCGGACACCCACAAACAGAATTTGGACATAGTTTCAAGTCTCAGTGGCTTCTATAGAAAACAAAAGATAAATACCAAATAGAAGGCCACATTAACCACCATATCAGTACATCATAAAATCCCATCTGTTTATAAGTTTTTCCAGTGTATTCGCTGTGGCCCCGTTTACTGTAACGTGTCCACAGCGAATTGTATCTATTGAGGCACCTTACTGTAATTCTAAACAAACGTTGCAAAAATAAACGAACTACTAAAAAGCGAACATGGAGGAAGAGCTGATCGCCCAGCGAGATGCGGCCATTGCCGTAACGAAGGAGCTGCAGAAGCAGCTGCAGACGCTTCGAGAGCAGATGGAACGCACGTTTGAGCGGCGCACACTTAACGCCGAGCGGCTGCGACTGCACGCGGAGGAAAAGCTGCGACAGGCGGTGGAAGACCAGGAGTGGAGCGAGAGTAGCTGTCGTCGTCTGTTGGCCCTCTCGCTTTTCTTGGGCTGCGGAGGTGCCGCTGTTGGGTGGACATTGGGACTTTTGATGCTTTTGTTGATTGGTGAGCCGCTCGTGGGATTTCTGCTGGTGCTGCCGTCGATGGCGCTCGGGACGGCGCTGGGCCTGGCGGTGGCCAAGACGACGATTCAGTTGGACAGCAAACGCCGAGACGCCAGGAACCGACAGGCGAATCGCCACACGGAGGTGGAAATGGCCGTGAGTAGTGGCGTCGTAGATCCGCTGGAGCCGCTGGAAGGAATTCCCGGTATGGAGGGCATCGAGCTTAAGACGGACAGGAATGTGAGGGCAAGGGAGGACGAGAAAGAGAGGAGGGAATCGCTGGTAGCTGTGGGATGGAGAGCCGCGTGGTTCACTCTCCAAACGTCCAAGGATATTGTTGTGGGGCTGTACCATGGAGGAGACTACGTGCGAGGTGTGCTACATCAACCCCAAAACAAGAAGAAGGGTCAGTAGCTGTCTTGTAGCAAAAGGCTGATTTGATGGCAGCTCGATCTTAGACCTACCTTGGGGTCGAGTTGATCCGCACTTCGTCATTTCTGGATCATGTGTATGTCACTCTGTGAGTCTAGATTTATTAACTGGTAGGCCGACGTCCACAGCAGCAAACGGCTCCATACATATAAGGAATGGACAGCCCTAAATACCGAATTAAATAAAATATTGGACAGCATGTACTGGGAGTACTGAAGGAAATAGGAATGATAGTGTCTGCTTGCATCGAGTGGTAGTAAAAGGGTCACTTTTGGCAAGTTTGAGCGAGCAAAGCAAGCAAAACACCACACGTTTTCGCAGTGTCACGGCAAGGCAGTCCTCCATCTGAGCAGCAGGCCTCTTCTATCTAGGCTCTCTGCCTACTTTGCCTAGTTGGTTTTAGTCAGGCAGTCAAAAAATACCAATTCGGCACTGCAATACACAATGTGTCAGAGCTACAGAAAAGCAAAATTAGGCATTAGTATTGACTTGATTAAAGTATGCTAGCAGATGATATCACTTCAGTGAAAGTTGTCCTCATCAGATGAGCCAGCTA
Organism: Phytophthora brassicae; assembly: GCA_024679045.1. Taxonomy (NCBI): domain Eukaryota; phylum Oomycota; class Peronosporomycetes; order Peronosporales; family Peronosporaceae; genus Phytophthora; species Phytophthora brassicae. The sequence goes on along the minus strand of JAIKVB010000017.1, from coordinate 66,412 downwards.
CTGCGTCGGCTCTACTGCGTCGGCTAAAGGGATAATCATGAAGAATTGCTTCGGATGCAGCTGACCTTTTGTTGCTAAGCGAGCATCGGTGAGAGTTCTTAACACATTTCAACGAGCTGAAGTCGATTTCTACAGTATGCGTGCCGATGCTAACCCCACGAGAAATGAAGTTCGTATAACAAATTCTTTATATCCACGTCAATCCATGCTCTTTTCCTATCTGCTAAACGAGATGCAAAAGCCTCTAGTACCTCGCCATGGAGGGTTGGGACCGGACGAAGACCGAGTTCTTGCTCGTAAGACTGAAGGAAACGCTGACATGCCCCATGCTCTTTCGGCCTGGACTGCTTCAGCCTAATCTGGCGTTGTTCAAAAGGTGGAGCTCGCCGCTTTTCCTTTCTTTTGGAAGGTGCCATGGCTTGTCTGCTACCCAATTTAGAGTAAGGGCTGCATTAAGACTGTAAAAAAATGAGTCGAACCGCTGTTCGCGGACCGGTTCGGCCGCCGATTCCTTAGGATTGGTAGTGTGGGATAGCACGGATGTTGCGAAGGCGTCCAAAGTACGCCAAGCTAAGAGATAGCAACACCTAAATGAACACTTCTACTTCCATGGCCAACTCGTTGTGAAACTCCTCATAACGTTAACATTTTAGCTGTCTAATCTTATTTCGAACTACCGAATTCCTCGGAGCTGTGCCCCCAATTTTTCGTCGGTGAGCTATGCCCCCGCCCGGATTACCTATAGTAAGTGATGGGCACTTATTGAGGGGTCGCCATTGGTAAGCTGTGCCCCCCGATCATATTTTAGCCAGTAGCGTTACAAGAACGGACAATGTCGCCCAATAGCTGTGAAGCACATCAATTGTTGAAACATCGATAAGCTGTGCCCCTTCAACGATATTGGTTGGGGGCACAGCTCATCGAGGAATTCGGTAGGCATCCCCAAAAAGGCAAATTAGGCTTTGCGCTCTTTCTATGAAAAAAGCCTATATAGAAGAGGCCTGGACTTATTGCCAATAAGTGAGGCCCTAAATTCATTTTTTTCTCGCGAGTGCAGCGGGCATTCCCCAGATTACATATCCCCAGGATAGCGCATACAAACTTCCATATATTTGCAGTATATTTGCAGTACAAAACAAGTTTCCATTCGGTGCAAGCAGCCTCTGTCAATAGGAATGGACAGCTTAATTCCAAATGTTGTGCCGTGGTCGCTCGACGTCAGGTAGATTGATTGGAAACGACGACGCTCTTCAACAGTTCGTGTATGGCTCCACCACATTGTCGATAACGCTAGGATATGTTGGTACTTTAGTAGGTTTGGTAGGTGGATCTGTAGAAAATGTCAAGTTAATTAAGCTGGTCGTTTGCGACGTGCATCGGGAATCTGTTTCTACTAAAGTTTTCTGGTATCTGCAGCTTCTGTTCACGATCTTCGTCCCGCTTTCGCTTCTCTCTCCTGCAATGCAGCTGCAGCAGCACTTCCAATTGCTTCGCTGGGAGTCCAGACGTAGTTTTGTATGGCTCGTTCATAGTCCTGTCTCTTACGTGAAACTTTTATTTTCTGATGATATAAGGTACCGGTGGAAGAAGCAAATGTCATCAAATGCGATGAACTCTTTTTAAAGTACTTCGCCACCTTACTGGATAGAACCAGTACAATCATCAATAACGTTACTTCAGTTTTTCTCGAGCCTCCAGCCTACTTTTCGGTCCTACATGTAAAAAGAATTACCAGCTCCGATATCTCTTTTATCCGCAAGTGTGTAGATGTCGAAGCCAATACCTTGAAAATGACCGTTCATGTGCCATATGGGTATCCATGTCATCACATGATCTCCATTATCACTTCGCTAAAAAACCATGTCATACCATCTACGGGAAGTGTTGCGGGCTCCCACAAACAGACTTTGGACATAGTTTCAGGTCTCACTGCATACAAAGGCTACGGGTATTTCGACGACTGCTACTTGGTGCAAAACTACATATCTCTACACGACGAACAAGATAACAACATCAAACTTCCGGCTCAATCGTCGGTACAGAAAGACACCTATGTACTTGAACCAGTACCAACCGTGAAAAAAGGGCCGAAGTCAAAAGAAACGTATTTGGAAGTGGTGGGGAAACACCGAGTAGTTCAACCACCAGAGACGGCGCTGTTGAAACTGTGGTAGCTTCGACCACAACGTCCGCAGTGTACTAACCACGAGCCGAGTACAATCGAAGAGTAAGTGCATTAAGCTGAGTGCCATCAAATATAGCAGAGTGCCATCATTTGGCGAAGTCATCATTGTTTGACTATACCGGTACCATCATTTGGCAAAAGTCCCACTATTGGCGACGACATCGTTTTTTCATTGGTCCAGGACACTAACTGTGGATTGGTCCAAAACAATTACTAGTACAGACGTCCCCGCCTAATCTGGAATTGCGAGAAGCCATGAACCTTCGAGATATGATATTGGTGTGCAGCGGCGATTTGTAGTAACTTAATATATTTGAGTTTATGTGAAACCTGTGCGAAGCTTGGAGCCTACGCAGTCTCTATTGGTCCAAAGGCGCACCTCTGTCCGCATGCATACAACTGCTGGGACGACCCCAGAGGGTCCCCGATAGGTAGAGGGATCGGTCACGATCAGCCACCGGGCACACCGGCGCTCATATCCTGGCTCAGGACATTCCAGAGATCTTGCACATAATATAAAACCATGTAAATAGACAATCTGTTTCCTCTCTCTCAGTCTCTATTGGTCCCACCTTTCCAGATTTGGCGGGGACGTCTGTATAAGTTTTTGTCCATCGAGGTTTTATTGCCATAATCGGCTTAGGTTTTTTATTTTGATTAACTTGGTATACTTAATACTTCGAAGTAGTACGTTGGTCCCCGGGATATATGGTTGATCTTTCCTGTTAATCTGGTACAGTACTTGCGTTCAAATCCAAACATTAAAAATGCTGGCAGGAGATCCAACACCCTGACCTCACCCTCATACCCCTGCCCTCGCGGCTTAACCGATTGGATTGCTTATATTGGTTGGTCCAGAGTTTAAGCCCGCGTGCTCTGCACACGGACCTTAACCACTGGCATGGATTCGTCTCTCTCCATTCACCCCCTCTCCCAAGTTAATTTAGGGTGCTCTAACTACCTGTACGGTACTACGCAGGTACAGACTGTACCGGTAACTTGATTGCTATCTTGTCACAAACACCAGCGCTACCTCTGACTTTATAAGAAAGTCGGCACCGCAACAGCCTCTCAGAAGCCACAAGACATCGTCTCGCGTCTCAATGCATACCAGGCTTCTATAGAAAACAAAAAGTAGTAGTTAAGTTGGCCTTCTATTTGGTGGTTATGTTTTGTTTTCTATAGAAGCCTAATATGCATTGAGACTTGAAACTATGTCCAAAGTCTGTTTGTGGGTGCTCATAACACTCGCAGAATGTTGTGGCTCCGAGTTCCGGATGAAATCTTGGATTACGCCTGGGGCATTTGCCCTTAGTTTGAAGTTCTGATCCACTCCAGTAGTTGCAAGAAATTTTGAGGCTTTGAGCCTTGCATGGATAGGCTGTTCCCACAATATTCCAAATAAATCATTCCGTCTGAGTTGCTCCATACTTCTACAGAAAACAAAAAGTAAAAAGAAAACCAAATAGAAGGCCATCTAAACATCGTAACTTGAGAGGAAATAGGAAAAATCCACAGCTTTTTGAGGGATAATCCACAGCGTGGCGGAGTTAATCCACAACGATCGACGACATACTTTTATATGAGATTTTGTATTCCAACTAAGGTGAGCGGGTGCGAGCGCGCGTAGCCAAAGCAACCTGCGCGGGGTGCCCGCGAAGCAGGGCCGCGCGGTATTTGCGGAGGTGGGCCCAGCGCCGAGCTCCCCAGCGAGCCGCGCATTGCACTCACCAGGAGTAACTATCTTTATATCCCGAGCGAGGCGAGGGGCGGGGGGGGGGCGGGGGGGAGCCAAGCGTAGCGCGGCTGGTTACTGTGTGGACTGACCCTGTGGATCTGTGGACTGACTCAGCAAGCTGTGGACTTTTCCGACAAGCTGTGGATTTTTCCGATACTCTGTGGACTAAAGCTGCAAATCTGTGGATTTAATCCATCTCTGTGGATTAACTCCGAAAGCTGTGGATATTTCCCGCGGCCTCGTACCCTGGTAACTTGATTGCCATCAATTGGGATTGGGAGTGGCGAATGCACGATCGTCGTCAATTGCAATAGGATCGTCAGCGCATCACTTTCCACACCCTTCTCGATTGTTGGTCAGGGTCAGGCGGAACTGATGGCGTATTCAAAGTGTCTCCAGACCTTCGTTCTTCCTGCATTCCCTGCCGGAACTGTACAATCCAATGGCTGAAAATCGGTTGCTCGCTGCGCCGCCGCATCGGTTCGTTTGGTTTCTGCTGTAAATGGCTTCACTGCTGCCCGCCAGATGGGCTCTCGGTCACGGATCGTCACCTTTGATCCGACCTTGTGGCACTGTTATAGTTGTGCAGCTGTGCCGTCAGCATCTGGCCTGGGAGCACGAGCCGTCGTCGCTAACGCGATGAGGCACTCCAGGACGCAACGGGGCATGGAAAATTAAAAGAACGGCATACACAAACTAGATCGACAATAGGTTATATATTTTACACTCTTATCTACAGGGGCCAATCCTTCACCTTCCTAAGCCGCTGCTGTGGACCTTGTTCTTGTTTAGTCTGCGGGCCTCTGCTTGGTAGATTCGCTCGCTCATGCATTAGGTATCTCATACATGCGGTTGGTTAGTCACTGCTGGTTTGTGGCATTTGTCAAGTGACGGTGGTCTTACAGCGCAAGATCGTTCACACCTGACGGGCTGGATTCCTTGTGAACATCTTGCTTTACCTCGTGAGTGTAACCAGTGCTAGGACTCGAGAAGTCGGACGAAATTTCAAACGGCACGAGGCCAAACTCGATGGAAGTCACGCCACCATTGTCGTCAGTGAGCACCGACGCCATGAGCGTGAGCGTCGCGATGTTGTTGCCCTCACCTTGGGCCTGAACGATGGCGCTGATTGGCTTCATGGTGCTGGTAACTGACTGCACAACGGCGTCAAGCTTGCTGTTATCTAGACAGAGACTAGCGCGAAGAGAGTTCATGTCCATGAGGTTGTCTTCGGTCTGGCCGGTCTGCGACAAAAAGGCCGAGTTAACGGCCAAGAGCTGCATGTTGAGGTCGACCACAAGGCGAGCCGTGGACGACTGATCGAAGCAGCGCTTGAAGACTGCGTCCATGGGGCCGCCAGTCTGCGCCTGCGAGCGAAAGCTGTCAGCCTGCTTCTCGGCGCGCTCAGCCTTCTGCTTGGCAATAAGCAGGTTACTGCGTAACATGCTGATGTAGTGGAAAGTGTTATCCAGAATGGACTGTTTGTTCTTCTTGGACTGCACGCCGGCGTCGTCCAGCAGCTCCTTGAGCTGGTTGATGCGGTCGTTGAGCTTAAACATACGCTTCTTTTCTTTCATGTTTAGCTCCTCACGAGAGCGCTTAGATCCAGCGTTTGATGGGGTGACACCGCCCGCCGATCCGCCCGAGTTGTAGTCGGTGGACACGTGCAGCATCTGAGCCGTCATGGGCGGAGGGGCATAGTACTGGCCAGGGTGTTGCATGTTCATCATGATAGGCTCATGTTCAAATTCATTCTGCGTCTGGTGGTGCTGGGGCGTCTGTTGCATGTGGTGCTGTGGCGTCATGTTGTTCGGGTGCACGAGTTGCTGGAAGTCGTGCATGCCTGGACCTTGGTAGCCATTGCTACCATTATCCAGCGACGTGCCAAAGAGCTTGGGACGCTCCCCACTGTGTTGGTGGTGTGACGTCTGCGCCTGGTAGTGCGAGTAGCCATAGTCGTTCTGCAACATGATTCCGAAGAGTGCGTGGACTGTGGAGCTGTCGAGGCGGGTGAGCGGAACGCGGCCAAATGGGAAATGACAATATGGTGTGGGCAGCAGCTGGTTGAGTGGTGGAGATCCCGACTAGGTACGATCGGTTTGGACGGGGTCGGTCTTGACGCTCTTATCGCAACGCCTCTACAGGACAAGAAAGCGAGGAGCTATTTCTTCCGAGGACTAGGGAAGGGAAAGCAGGGCAATTCCTGCCGCAACTGGCCCGTGAGCGTTAAAGCCGAGACGTGAAGATTACCTGCGCTGACGGAGGTGAAGCGCAAACGCACGACAGCTGCCAGGACGAGGCAGAGCGACGCGGACAGGAACTACATGTACCACACGCTCCGCTTTCTTTTTATCCAGGGGCACTGTTTTTTATTTTTTTCTCATCCAGAGGCTCCGTTGACGTTGACGTTGACGGGCAGGGTCTTCGTGGACGGGCAACGCTTTATGGTCTGCATGGTCCTCCCCATCCTGCACGCAAGCTCCATTTCACCCAAGTGCGCGCCTGCCTTTCAACTTGGAGATTTTCTACATTTATTAATAGACCTCAAGCAAAAGAGCTTTGTGCTGGTGCTGGCTGTTGCAGGTGGTGGCTTTCTTCAGAGGACCGACACATGTACTACAACAGCTGCGAGAAACTACCAAAACCAACAATCTGTCTTGCGTGAGGCAAGTAAACTGCAGCAGCCGGCGCGCTAGCACATGGGCAAATGTTTTGGTGAGGTTTGACACTGGACAAGAGGCAGAGAGCTGCTCGCAAAGACGCTCTCGTTGGGGCGACGCAACAAGTGCCGTCTGTATTACATGTAATACTTTAATAGGGTTTGCTGGCCTCAGCCCAGTAAGACGATTTTCCGACACCAAATCTTGCACGAATAGCCATGTCAGTCAGTGCCTACGTCTACGACACGCACGTACTCGTTGCTATTGGTAGCACTGATAAGAGAGCCCTTCAAAGTGGAGCAGCAGCTGCTTTCGCCGAGCTAACATTTGCGGCTACGGTGAGTCAATCGTCAACCGGTGTGGTGAGCAGCAGCGCTTCCGCACCACTTCCCGGTGTTTTGCATAGAGCAGCCTTACGGCCAGAACAGGTGGCTCGGATAGAGAAGCTCCAATCTATCCGCCAGATGGAAGTTCGACTTTAGGGCTCTGTTGACGTGCGTCTTATGTGTACCTATTACGATGACTGCTTGTCTTCTGTCACGAGCTGCTGACGACTCCAAAACCGTGCAGAATGCCTGGCTACTCCTTCTCTTGTCACCACCTGGGTTCCGTTAATGTGGACCCCTTCCTATTAATAACTGTGTGTCCGCTACGTAGCCATCATGCTTTCTGCTCGAAAAATGGCCCTGTCGTCGTCTTGAAGGGCAAGAACCTGTCACAGCTTCAAATTGCAGTGTATCATCAGATGCCAGCAGCAGAGACTGGCGCGCTTTTGTTAATAACCGCGCTCGATGAGTTTCTACAACTAAGAAATCCTATGAAAGCCGGCCAGAACGTATCTATCCAACCCAGTGGAGTCCACTGTGGACGAGTCCAGCGTGGCACCAAGCACCAAGCTGTAGAGATCTTCCTACTATATGGATAAAAGTTATAGTAAGCAACATGGCCGATAGAAGTCACTTAACTTTCCAGCGCCGATCTTTGCAGTCACGATTGCCCGCTGTAGATTGGCTACCGGTACAGTAAATGAATGAATGGTTGCCAACTGCACTTCATCACAACCTGACGGTCGAGTGCAATTTAACGACAGCGAAAGCGCTCCGAAACTTCGGAGCTGTCAACTTCAACGTTATGATCAGTTTTAAGTGGGCAATTATTTATTCAAAGCCTCTGTAAAACGCAGCTAATCTCACTTTAATTGCCAGCTACACCGCATGCTCTTCCAAAACCACCACCAGGAAGCGGTTGTGTGTGGGCATAGGCGTCCGTAGCCACTCTTGTTGTTGCGAAGGAGCTGCGATGGAGTCCAGAAGCTGCAACTCGAGCGAGAGTTGGTCAAATGCACGCAGTTCCAGCATTGTGTCCACGCGCGAGACGCGGCGCTTATTGTCGTACAATAGTACCTTCGTTGGTTCGAGCTCCCGAGGTGTAGCAGTCACATCCGCCACAGAATGTATCACGAGCCGGAGTTCCACGGAACTGTCATGGCTCACATTCGCGTTTACTTGATAGAAACCGTCTTTCACGACGGCAATCGATCGAACGGATCCGGACGTCACTGGCTGGAAGAACGGCTCTGCAATCTCAACCACCTCTTTCCACTCCACTACGTACTTGCGCGCACTGGCTGCTGTTACCGGTCGTAGGAGAGACGTCTCCGTCTCTGTGGTAATTCCAGTTGCTAACGTCTGACACGGTTGGAAAGCCACCATCCAGTCTGAACGCGCGAACACCCACCTCCGAGCACAGTCTCGGTCGCGCTTCTCTTTCTCCCGAATCTGCTCAAGAGCCCAAGTCTTTTCTTCGACAGCCTTAGCCACTCGTTTCTCCAACTCCTCCTTGCTCGGTTGACAAGCGCTTTGAGCTTCGATTCTAGCCTTTACCCTTGCTTCAAGCTGCAGCGCCAGTGTCCGCTCGTTTTCTTCCTCCTGTAGTTGAAGCTGCTCGCATAGTTTATCACGATCACTTTGGACAAGAGCAAGCTGTTCTTTCAAGTGCTTCACCTCCTTTGTGAGATCTTGCAGCCGTTGGATGGAGGACACGAGTTTCATTGGAAAATGGTGGTCCACCCGAAACAGGTCGAGTGCTGGGTACGCTACGATCAGCATCAATTCGTTTTCATTGGCATCAGCATCTCCAGGATTCTTCTCCGCTGTTGACGTTTGCAGCTGCACTTCTCCCTTCTCGGATGAGGCTTTTGACTCTGCGGTTGCCCGAGACTCTGGCCCTACTATTACAACTGCATCAAGCTGAGTACTCAGGCATCGAAAGAGTGCCGTCAGGACAGTCGCAGTAGGCACACGGATATCGGTTTTTGCACCGGGAAGTTCCGTGACATCAACAAAACGAGACTCGTGCTCCTCGTGTGTCGCCAAATTCCTCATCCAGATTGTGTAAACTGGCGGTTTGTTTGTTGACACGGTAACACGGATGTGGTATCTGTTGTCGCAGTCTGGAGGCAGCACGACTTGCGTGAGCTCCATCGAAACTTGTGCTGAAGTACCGACAACGTTCACATCGCTTGATGGCGGGACAGGCGGGGTCTGAAACTTGTGCTGAAGTACCGACAACGTTCACATCGCTTGATGGCGGGACAGGCGGGGTCATTGTTAGGGTCGGAGCAGCGTTTGTCACTGATGAGAGACCGGTTTTCGGGCGTGAAGAGGGGGCAACGCTTGGAGTTGCGGGCGTTTGTGCTGTCGTCGCCTGTGAAGATGACGTAACAGTGGAAGTACGTCTAGCACTTGCCGAAGGAGAGAGAAACGAATGCGAAATGGTCGAGACTGCTGCTGCTGCATCTTCGGGCGATGGTGGCGCTAGAGTTGAAGGCGGAATTGAAGAATCTTCTTTTTCTTCTTCTGGAGGTGGGCTTAATGCCACAATACTGGTTGCAGGAGAAGACCTGACACTGTTTGCTCTTGAATTTAGTCTTGATGGCGGCCGTCGCGGAGGTGATTCGCCATATTCTTCGACGTCCAAGCTGAAGTTGTTGTCATCGTTATCCTCCGCTTTTCCACATTGATCATTACTTGAATCCTGCAACAAGTTTCGTAAAGCCGACTTTGCTTTCTTTCCGTTGCGATTTTGAAGGGGTTGGTGCTTTTTCTTGAAGGACGCAGCCGCTTTCTTGTTCTTCTTGAAAATTCTACTTCCTTCCTGTGCTCTGTCAGAAGAACGATTTCGTAAATCATTTGTGGGTAATCTCTTCGATGTATGCTTAAGTGCATTGCGCTTCTTCTTGTGGGACGTTGTTAACAGAGGACGTGGCCTCTTGTGTTTCCGAACTGAGTTTTCTTCGTTTTCAGAAGAACTTGTAAAGAAATCATCTCTCAGAGTGTCAGGCTTCACTTCGGCTTTGACTGGAGCTTTCTCCTGGGCGTTAACTTTGCCGTTCTCTCTTCCATTAACGTCGTGAGTTTCCGTGTTCAAGCGCTTACCTGTAGATGGTTTCACTGCCTTTTTGGCGTTTCTAGCCGTTGCTAAGTCATCAGCACTTTCTGGTTCTTCGATATAATCGTCATCTTCTGAGAATGAAGAAGATTGCTAAGTCATCAGCACTTTCTGGTTCTTCGATATAATCGTCATCTTCTGAGAATGAAGAAGAAGACATTTCTTCATCTGACATTTCTTCGTCTTCTTCTTCTTCGTCTTCTTCTTCTTCTTCTATATGAAATCCACCTGTGGTTTCTCCCTCTGTCCATTCTTTCTTCGTCTTCTTCTTCTTCTTCTATATGAAATCCACCTGTGGTTTCTCCCTCTGTCCATTCCTCATCTTCATCTTCTTCTACACTATCAACATCTCCACTTTCTTCAGCAATAGAACTCTCTTTCTCACTCGAGTCAGATAACAAAGCGATAGGATTCATCGCACTGTTTCCCACTTTAGGTGATCGTTGTCGTTGGCACTTGTGTCTCACTCTCCGTTCTCCTTCACTGTCGCTTATCTCACTGTTTAATTCCATAGTCGTTTGACTTGTTCTGACGCTGCTGCTGCTGCGTGCTCGTCGTTTACCGGGCCGCATTGCGTTGATTGGAGCGGGTAGCGGTACCGTTTCATCCCCAAAGATACGCATCTTACGTGCATATGCCACAAGCTCCGCTTCACCCAGGAAATAATCGACACCTTGTTTGTGTTGCTTGTTCCTTGGGTTCTTGCCAGGTTTAATGTAATAATGATTGTAACTGAGTGACGGCCCTGGACGGAAGGTCCAGCCCTGTCTGGAGAAATGAAGCTTCACATCTCGAAAGTTGTACACGCCATAGGACAATTCTTAAGACACGAAGTCAACCATTTGATGCTTTTATAAACTGAGGGAAAGGGGCTTAACTCACCGTGGCGCTTGCGTCGCTCCTCCGGGTCCATCCCTGCCCTGCTTTGATTGTATCGCATCAAATCATTTGCACCGATGTACCGTAGTCATTTTGTATTTCGCTGCCAATATAGACGACAAATTGAAAGCGGTTTGCGATTGACACAAGCAGAGATTTGACATCGAGGTCGATAGTCATAAAAAAAAAATAAAAAAAAAATTATTCCGATTTCTCCCAGCTTTTCAGTGCGGCTTTGCTGACATGTGAGGAGCCTCAGCAATTCCTGAGTAAAAAAAATCAAGTGTATTTGCATCATTTCGATGAGTCGATAGTGTTGGCGGAACTCCAGGTTTCATTTCCATGTCGATCATGTTATCAACCTCCGCTGCAGTAGACCAACAATTTGCCGGTTTCTTTGGCGTTGCTGGTGTCAATGCTGACAATGGTGTATGTTTTCAGTCGAGGCAGATTGTAGATAAGAAGCGTGGATTTTACAGTAGAGATGCGTGCGACCAGCGTCGACTCATTGCCCCCCCCCGCAAAGTGAAAGTCGGTCGGATCTGGAGTTTCAATTATAATCATCGTTAAAATGTGTGCAAATTAGTTAGTCCTTGCCTTGGTTAGCCTCCATATTTATTAGTGGCATAGTAATAGAGTTGATCACTATAATAAAACCCCTCAGAAAATAACGGAAAGGCAACACAAGTTGAAGCGGAGCTAGCCCGATTTCAGCCAATCCACGACGCGCGCCTGCTGGAAGTTACTTAGTCACTCGAATCTTGCTCATGGACGCGTCTCGCCCTCTGCTGGCGGGGGATGTAGGCGACTTTGAGGACTTGGACTCTCGCTCTCCTGACTGTTTATCCAGGTATCTGTCAGCAAATGGCAATAATGGTGTGGGGTTTACGAACGGGAAGACGACAGGGAATGGGCATGCGACTCCTTACTTGGAAGAGGACAAAGATGACGAGGACACGGACAAGCGACTGCTGTGTTGTCGCCCTTTCAACCACTGGCCATGCTGGAAATGGGTCTTTCCTGACCGAATTGGAGACTATGAGGATTTTGCCACTTCAGCGCAGATGGGGGAGATCTACGCACTGCGACAGACGGCGCGAGAGCAGTTCGACCCGACGCTGTCAGGTACTTGAGCCTCTACTACAGACTTTATTTTCTCTTTCTCTCTTCTTACACGCACCAATTGTGTAGAGGACGATGATAAGTTGCAGCATTTGTGGAGTGGCCTCTTTCCTACGTTGCCCTACGAAGGGCGAGTGAACGTACGCTGGCGGGACGTCGGCTTCCAAGTGCGTGTTCTTCATCATGTATTTCAAGTCTTGCTAGTGACTGGTACAAACACTTTTATTGGAACAGAACGATGATCCAGCGTCTGATCTCCGGACCTCTGGGCGATTGGCCATTCGAATGCTGCTTTACTTCTCAGACCATCTAAACGACGAGTTTAAGGTGAGAGTTCATGCTGGTTTTCTATGAAATTCTGCCCTGTGTTCACTCACTCTTTTCCGTTTGTTTGTAGCGAATGCTACGCGAGAACCGCTTTCCAGTGTGTCTGTGTGCACTGAATTTGTTGGAAATGCTGCTGTGCCACTTGAAACTTAAGGAGCCGTTGCCTCTTGTTTGTCCTTGCTGCGGTACGGAGAACGCTGAACTGGAAACAACAAAGCAACCAAGTCGGTCACATCCAGAGCTGCGCGGGTTCACTGCCTTGATGGGCGACGCGTCTTCACTCGCGTCGGCAGCTTTCTCCCATCAGCTGGCGGGGGCGGAAGGAGGCCCCGCTGAGATTGCTCTAGCTCACGTGTTCGCACACTCGCTTGTAGTCATGGACGCCGTGTGGAGGCAACAACTGCAACGAGACCCAAGTACGACACTGATGCACTTTCGTGAAGCTCTCGTGGAGACGAGAGTGCGCATTGTAGCTTTCCTGTCCCGCCAGCGCATGCCTCTCACGCTTGCAGAACTTGATATATGGGGCTACCGACAACGAGCACGGTGCCGTAGTTTCCGCAAGGACGGGTAGATAGATGCAATCATTCTGTATTGGTAGTTAGCGACACCTAGCGGCAGCAGGTGACAATCGAAATGAATGTTCACTGCACGCTCCAGTCAATCGGCTCCTTGCCATGGTCTTCAAGGTAACTGTTGGCACGGGAGAAACATTTGGAGCCAATGAACGGCATGTTGGTCTTGGTAGCGCCCAAAGGCGACGGGTGAGAGGAGCGCACCACTAAATGCCGCTTTGCATCAATCAGGACACTCTTTTCCTGTGCAGGTTTTCCCCAAAGCAAGAAGACGACGTTGGCGGCGTCTTTGCTGATCTTGGAAATGACAGCATCTGTAAACTGTTCCCATCCCCGTTTCTTGTGTGAATGTGCCTCACCTTGACGGACTGTGAGTACCGTGTTAAGCAACAACACTCCCTGACGACTCCAGCATGACAAACAGCCATGTGTGGGGCGGTCAATGTTTACGTCACTCATGGCCTCCTTGTAAATGTTTTTAAGACTTGGTGGCGGAGCGATTCCTTGTCGTACCGAAAAGCTCAGGCCGTGTGCCTGCTGAGGTCCATGGTACGGATCCTGCCCCAAAATCACCACCTTGAGATCAGAGAAGGCGCAGTCTCGCAAAGCAGCGAACACATCAGCGGGTGGTGGGAAAATTGTCTTTTTCCGGCTTTCCTCGCCCTCGAGAAACCGCGCGAGCGTCTGGAAGGAACCGCGTGTAAGCTCCTTTTCCAGCAGGTTGAACCACGACTCGTGCAGAAGCGACCGCAGCTGCGACGTCTGCTGTAGCGCCGTGAAGCTCGTCACTGGCTGCGACTCCTCGTCCTCTGCATCTTTCTGTCGCTTGTTCTTTGTATCCTCCTGTTCATCATTCTCCTCGGCTTTAGTTTGAATAACTACAACTTCACTTGTAATGAGCGTCGTGCGTCGTTTCTTGGCTGGCGGCTGAGCAGTGTCGAAGAACGAGCGGATGTCGCGTGTACCCACCATTGCTTTATTACAGTACAGTAAGCTTGGTCGGAATTCCCTGTCAAACTCGATGGAGCTTTTTACATTTCTTTCTGAACCATTTGAGACCTAAACGATGGACGTGGTGACGCCTGCTCAACTGGAGAATAAGATCCGTCGTGAGATCGGCGCTGCGCTGGTGGAGGCCGTGGACTTATCGGACGGTTGTGGTAGCAAATTCAGTCTCGTGGTGGTGCACGATGGCTTTGAAGGTCAGTGAAGAGAGTACTACCGGTAGGGGGGCTGTGAACTTGACTGTTTATTGACTGACACTTTAATTGATTCCTAGGGCAATCTCTGCTGGAACGCCAACGTCGAGTGAACGACTGTCTGAAGGAGGAAATGACGCGCATTCACGCTCTGCAAATGAAGACGTGGACGCCCGCCCAGTACGAGCAGAAGACGCAAAAGAAGCTGCCAATGACTGCCAACAGTCAGACCTCAGAAGAGCATTAGAGAAAGAAGAAAAGAGATAAACAAGATAAGTCTCTGAGTGTCAATTCCAAACTCGGGTATAAATCTAATTGATGAGGGGGTTAGTTAGAACTGCAAAGAAGAGGAAGGAGGAGCGCAATTCCCAACTGGAGACAGAATGGGGGACGGAGGTAGCGTGGTAGACTGAGCCAACTCGTCCAGACTCAGACTTAGACTCAAATTCAGTTGGTCCGTCTTCTGCCATGGAGAAGATGGTGCTACTGAGTGTTCTGGGGTGTCGGGGGCTCTGTCTCCTGTAGGTTTTACGATGAATCGCTGAGCTCTTGCAGTTAATGGAGATAGAATCAAGTCGGAGCTGTTACTGCCAGTTCTGGACAGTGAACCGAAGCTTGGCCACACTGAGGATGACAACGTATCACTTGGTCCTACACCATCGCGGGTGAGCAAAGACAGCGGTGGTGAGGTGGAGGCTCCGTTGCTATTGCTGTTACTGGTGATTGTATTCTTGCGTGGACTAGGACTCTTGGCGGACTTGTTGCGACGACCAGGGGAGGTGCTACCACCAAGGTGTTGATAAGTCTCCTGACTGCATCTCGCCAGCTTCTTGTAGAACTCGAGCTCATCGGTTAGTAGCCGGCACTTCTCCTGTGACATAATGATTTGTTGCTTGAACAGGCCTTGATATTCTTGTAAGGAGTTTTGCAGACAACCAATGTGCGTTTCTTGATTGCTAAGACGGGTTTCACACGCCCTATTCTTCATCTCAAGCTGGCTGCACGCTACGTTGCACAAGTTCGCCTGGAATTCCAGCTCCTCAATCCGCGTTTTCAGTCGTGCGTTCTCGATCATGATATTGTAACTTTCACCGCTGAGCGATAGGCGCGCATTTTCTGAAATATAGTGCAGTTGAAGCTTGAGCTCCACGATCTGTCGTGACAGCGCATCAGCGTCGGCATGGTGCACGCAGTTGGGCGTCAAACAAGACGGTATTGGTGCTCGCTGGGGCGATGATAAAGCGGATGCGGCGACCAACTCCTTGATTGGCGAGTCAGCTTTTAGAACTTCTTGAGCAGCCGTTGGCAGCGTCAAGGCTTCTGGCATCTCACCAGTGCTGACGGAAGCAGTGCTATCCCAACTATTAGCTGACTCGAGGGACTTTCGCCAGTTGTCGCTCTCTAGCCAGACTTTGAGTGAAGGTGCAGTATCATCAGCCTCTGCGGCGTCTTTCAAGCGACTTGAGAGAGTTAGAATTGGTCTGCCAGTGGACAAGTCGACTGTGACCTCGTCTAGCTTGTTCTCGAGGGCTTCCAGGACAGCAAACAAGCGTTTGTTTTCTTCCTCCAGCGTCCGGTTTGCAAGCTCAAGTATGGTGATGTTCTTAGCTTCAACGTGTGCTGGATCATTTTCATCTCCTTCTTCGTCTTCGTCCGCACTCTCTCCGTCCTCCTCGTTATCACCTTCTTGGCTAGAATGATCCGCATCGGAGGTATCAGCATCCTGTGGCTTGTGCGTTTCTTGTGAAATGGAGATTATTTCGTCAGGATGCTGGTTTTCCTCGTATTTTGCAGTTAACAGTTGTTGAAGCTCATCGATCTTGCGATTCTTGGCCTCCATGTCTTCCATTGCACGCTGATAAAGCTCTTTGAAGAGAATCCCAGTCGCGAAGCCTGCGCCACTTTCACTTCCCTCGGTGCGTTGAACGACAGGGTTTTTAATCTCTTTTGCCCGCAGTCCGAACCGAAGAGTGGAGATGGTTTCAGGCATATTGTACGAGCTGCACGAGGCCGCTAGAATAAGGCACGTTTTGGCTGTACCTCCCAGAGAGTCTTGCAACAGACGCGTGAGCTTTGAGTCACGGTATGGCACATGGCGTTTACCGTCGCCAAGTGCCTTGATAACGTTACTGAGAGCAGAAAGCGACTTGTTAATCGCCTTGGCTTCCTGTAATACTCGACCACTAGCGTTGGTCTTGTTCACCAGCTCGGAGCCAGCCAGATCGACAATGTACATGGTGGCACGTCTGCCACTCATAGGACGAATGCATGAGATCATGAGAATCGTGTGACTTCGACTTGAGTCCTTGTTCATGCGCGTCGAAGACACAGCGCGACTGAGAGTTCCGCTCTTGACGAGTTCCATCATGGAGACTTCTGACTTGCTACGGATGCGCGTCATCTCTTCAATGTACACACCATGCTGTGCACTCTCTCGAATCTTTAGTCCTCCATTGGTAGGCGTTCCAATGTTCCCACCACCACTGTTGCTAGTGGGAGTGAGTAAGTCTCGAATCTGCTCCATGTAAATCTCAACGAAAGAAACTGTGAGCTCAATGGGGTCGGTCTTTGCTCGCTCCACTTCTTCATAGAGATCTTTAACAACACGGGAGATGATGCCGCCTTCTTCATCAGCACTCACTAGCACACCATCTTTAGGTCCCAGAATTGTGTGGGTTTTACCAGATCCTGTCTGTCCGTAGGCAAATATGGTGCTTAAGAAACAAGGAAAATGAGTGAGTGCAACTGCAGGACAGAGGGGAGATAGACACGTGTAGCTCACCAGTTGTAGCCTTGTAGAAACTCGTGTACGAGCGGTTTGGCTGAGTAAGTGTAAACTTCCTCCTGCGTTGAGTTAATGTCGAAAACGCGATCAAAAGTGCACCGGATTTCGTCCACTTCACAGCGTTCGTTACGGAGGAACAAGGTGCGGCCACTTACGACCGTCGTACTGTAAAGAACACAAGAATTAGCACTTTGTACATCCATGACAAATGAGAATTATACTGCTTGTTACCATTGCACAGCCTCTTCGCGTTTTTCAAGTTGGTTTTGTTGGCGTAGGCGACAAAATACTTTAATGGTCGCAAACCCAGGAGAAGGTCCGACTGAAGAAGGCGCTGACGGGGAAGCGATCGCTGTCATTCTTCTGCTGCTACCGTCGTCCATGAAGAGCAAAGTGGTGATGGGTCTTCCTGTTACAGGACCTGTAGGCACGAAAGTTAAACTCATCCGTCGCCCATGACTATAAATAGCAGCAACACGCCGCTATTTATAAGCTTAACTGCAAAATGTTGCAACATGGCTACATCAAGGTGATCTCTTTGTATCTACCGGTATCATCTGTCAGGCTCGAGTTTGGCATGACGACAGCAGCAAAAAGTATTTGTTTTGCTGCAACCCCGTCAAAGTCGATTATTGTGCGCATCTGACCAATCATTTGTATCTACCGGTATCATCTGTCAGGCTCGAGTTTGGCATGACGACAGCAGCAAAAAGTATTTTTTTGCTGCAACCCCGTCAAAGTCGATCATTGTGCGCATCTAACCAATCACAGCTCGCCAACAGTATAGCTGACACATCCTATAGGACTCTTCCTGCAGGCAGCCCTCACTCGCCAACCTCCCCACTATAAACGAAAATGGCGGAAACGTCTGATCAAGTACGCGCCACCGCCGCTGGCCGCGCCGCCCACAAGTCCCAGGATCTTCTCAAGACGGAGATGGAGAGCAAATTTGCCGAGGAAGAAGGTGAACTTTTTGTCCCAGAGGAGGAGGCTGAAACGAGTTTCAAATGGTCCGAAGTTGTTTGGTACAATGTTTCCATTTTGACCTTGTGGCACGTGGGTGCTCTCTACGCTCTGCTGTTCGTCATTCCAAACTGTTCCTTCAAACAGGTGCTTGTTCTCTGGGGATTTCTCTGGATTGTGGCTGGATTGGGCATCACGGCAGGCGCTCATCGTCTCTGGTCGCACCGCAGTTACAAGGCGAAACTTCCAACGCGTATTTTCCTCATGCTCTGCAACTCCATGGCTTTCCAAGGATCAATCTTCGAGTGGTCAAGGGACCATCGTGTACACCACAAAGGATCAGACACGACTGCGGACCCTCACAACTCAGAGCGTGGTCTCTTTTTCTCTCACATGGGGTGGGTCATGGTCCGTAAACACAAGAACGTGCGTGCGGCAGGCAAGAAACTCGACTTCTCCGACCTATTGGCCGACCCGGTAGTGACTTTCCAGATGAAACATTATTTGAAGACGGTACTGCTCATGTGCTACTTTGTCCCCACGGCCGTGGGCTACTACATGGGCGATACTTGGGCAGGTTTCTGGGTCGGTGGCATCTTCCGTCATGTTTGGGTGCTACACATGACGTGGATGGTCAACAGTGTGGCTCATTTCTTTGGCTACAAACCGTATGACCTCAACATTCGACCCGTGGAGAGTCTCATCGTGGCTCTCGGAGCGCTTGGCGAGGGATACCACAACTATCAGTATGTTGTCTTTACTCTGTCTGTCCTCTTCTGTCTTCTAGACAAGAAACTAACAATATTTTCTCTCTCTTGTGTGTTTTTGCAGCCACAAGTTCCCATCGGACTACTCGACGAGCGAGTGGGGTGTCTTCACAGGCCAATACAATCCAACCAAGGCGTTCATCGACTTCTGCGCTCTCATCGGCCAGGCTTACGACCTCAAACGCAGCCGTACGGCCGCCAAAACCCGTGAGCGTGTGGCCAAACAGATGAGTGAGGACCGTCTGAAGCGCGGACTGAGTCCAGCCATGTCGTGGTGGGACCGCCAAATCAGCCAGCTTTTCTTCGGCAAGTCTGAAGCTCAGGTTTTCCACTAAGGAGGGGGGAGCGCGAGATGAATGAGAAATTAACAGGAAAAAGCCTGAACAAAATGCAGTGCGTGTACAAATCCGTTGCCAATTTGTTGCCACAGAGTTATATCGACATGTACACCAGTCTCAAGTGTGGCAAACACCAAAATGACTCCATGCAACAATGAGCTGAGCTGATGGTTCTTCTGGCGTTGAACAAATCCGCCAGTGGTATGTAGTCCAAGATCGCATGTATCTGGTACATCTAATAGTTGGACGAAGCGTCCAACTTGAGCAAATTACCGGTACATGTATACCGGGAGGGCTGCTGCAGTAGGGATTGCTAGACGACGCAATTTACAATACATCCACATCCCTCTTCATCACTCACTCACCACCATACAAACTACAATACAGCCGCAAGAACGGTGGCAAACTGGAAATCTTCGTGGAAACACAGTTTTGTATTGCTACCTACATGTATGGATCCCCAGCCGCAACTACGCGAATTCTTGTGGTCGTCTCCTCTTTCACCCAAAAGTGACTGTCCCTGTCAGGTTTCTGCAGAGTCAAAACAAAGCAAGAAGCGCAAGGACTTCGTAAGTTGAACAGAGCGCAGACTACGCTTCCCCGCTAATCATACAGATTAGTTCCCATATCAATTATCTTGATTAAAGTATACCCACTATATCCTCCCCTTCCACAACACTTTACAAAACCAATTCCTCTTCCAGCAACAGATCGCAGTCTGTTGCGCAGCCCCAGCCACCAGCAACAGCGTTCAAATCCCCGCCACAAAATGTTGGCTCTCACTCGTCGACTCTCTTCGTACACCGCAACGTCCTTCTCTATGGCTCAACGCGCTCTCACCACGGAAGCTGCTAACGCGGCTCTCGCTCCCCTTAAAGGCGGCAACTTCCTTTCCACTGCTCAACTGAGTACATTGGAGCTCCAGGGACTTCTCGCTAAGGCGCAAGAGTTTAAAGCCACGTACTCCAACCCAGAGACGAAAGCCACAGCTCCTAAGCCGCTTACTGGCGAAATCTGCTCCATGATTTTCCAGAAACGCAGCACTCGAACTCGTATTTCAAGTGAAGTTGGTATGCATTTGCTAGGAGGAAAAGGCCTTTTCCTGTCATCGGACGACATTCAATTGGGAGTGAACGAGACGATGAAAGACACGGCTCTGGTGCTTTCGCGCTTCAACAGTCTCATCCTTGCGCGTGTTTACGGCCATTCGGACATTACGGAACTTGCGCAACTGGCGACGGTGCCTGTTATTAACGCTCTCTCGGACAAGTACCACCCACTGCAAATGTTGGCCGACTACATGACAGTGAAGGAACATTTCGGCAAGTTCGAAGGACTCACTTTTGCATGGGTGGGCGATGGCCTCTCTCGGACAAGTACCACCCACTGCAAATGTTGGCCGACTACATGACAGTGAAGGAACATTTTGGCAAGTTCGAAGGACTCACTTTTGCATGGGTGGGCGATGGTAACAACGTTTTGCACGATTTCATGCTGGCAGCTCCCAAATTGGGTGCAAACATCCAGATTGCCACCCCGGAAGGCTTTGAACCTGATCAGGATGTGGTGGAAGAGACCAAACGATTGGCGCAATTGGCAGGAACCAAAGTTCTACTTACGACGGACCCTGTGGAAGCTGTGAAGAATGCTAATGTTGTGTCTACTGACACGTGGATCAGTATGGGACAAGAGGAGGAAGCGCAAAAGCGACTCCAAGCTTTTGCAGGTTACCAAGTGACCAACGAGATGCTTAAGAACGCAGCTGACGACCACATTTTCCTTCACTGTCTGCCGCGTCACCAGGACGAAGTCAACGATGAGGTGGGGCATTAAATTCTGCTTTAATGTTGCTATTTATTAATGATTTAACTAACTTTTTGTGAATTGTTGTCTTCAGGTGTTCTACGGACCTCGTTCGGTGGTCTTTGACGAGGCGGAGAACCGACTGTGGACTGTCATGGCCGTGTACGCTGCGCTGCTAGGCAAGTTCTAAGCCCTTTTTTCTATAGGAAAAAAATCATTTGCTAGTGTCGTGACGGTAAAAGAATGCAGACACTTTCTTCAAGCTCCTACTTCCAAAGTGTCAGATTTAAAGCTTTTATCGTTACAGATCCAAAGTGCGTGAAGCGGCGGCGGCGTTTGGGCATTTTTTTATCATTCGTGGACTCACTCAGATCCAGATAAGCGAGAGGAGCGACTAAAGCCATGGGAGGAGAAGATGGCGAGCGTGGGTCGGCCAAGAATGAGGTGAATCCACTCAAATACATCGAGCAGCGGGTCGCGTCAGCTTTCCCTGCTCTCGTAGGCCCCAAATTCACTGCCAAGTACGCGACTGAACCGAACGAGTACGTCACATATGGCTAAAAATTAAAGTTTTAATGTTTTTTTTGCTTATTTGTGAGGTTACTATTGTTTTTATTTGTGATAGAAACTGCATCAGAGAATTCCTTGACAATGAAGATGTGACGATACTCGCGTTCTCAGGAGATAACGTCATTGCTTCGATTAAAATGCCTGGTACTTTACCACGAGGTAAAACAGTTTGCTTTACCAAGTTTCACAAAACGTCCATCACATCCAAGAACGTCCTCACAGACATTATGGTAAATGAACTCACTCCAAACAGTGTTGAGTATCTCGAACGAATGGTTTCTGAAGTTTATTTACCTTTATTTTCCAATCTTGCCAACCAAGAAGGATGGGGTGAAGTGGCTTCAAAAGAAGTTGTGGATAAATTTCACTCTTATATGGCGTCAGTATCGATCATCAATGGTGCTACAAAGGGGGAAACGTGTTTGCCACTACCTCCAATTGACGGAAATGCTACAAATTTGAGCAATAAAGTCTCGTTACTTGAAGGTTCCATTGTTATTTGGACCAAACAGATTAAAAATGTACTCAAACAAGACCCAGAAGATTTATTAAAACAAGGACTTCATCCAACTCCAGACGCTGAAATTGAATTCTGGAAGCTCAAAGCTGCGAATTTGAACTCCATTTTCGACCAGCTTCAGTCTAAGAAAGTGCGGAAGATTTTAACGGCTTTGGATCGTTCGAAAAGCACTTACTGCACCACATTTGCGCGATTGTGTAAAGAAGTTTTCACAGCGCGAATTGAGGCAAATGACAACATGAAATACCTTCGCACATTGGAAGAATGGTTCATTCGACTCAATAATGACGAGGATTTTCCAGCACTCACAGAACTTTTCAAGCCCATGTTGCATATTATTTTACTCATCTGGAAAAACTCAAAACATTACAACACACCAGCGCGTCTCGTAGTTCTCATGCGTGAGATCTGCAACTCACTTATCAACCAAGCGCGTAAATATTTGAGTGGGGAGCTGATTTTTGCTTTAATCGATCAAGACGAAGCTGGACAAGCTGTTGAGCAGCTGAAGACCACGTTGCAGGTGTGTTCTGCGTTTAAAAGCACTTATTTTGACTACAAAGCCACTGCAAACGCAGAATGTCCATCGAATCCGTGGCGTATTCAAGGGAATGCGCTCTTTGTGCGACTTGATAGTTTTCTGGAGCGCTGCCATGACATTCTGGACCTTACGCAGACCATTGTGCAGTTCAGTAAACTGTCAAAGATTGAAGTAGGTGGCACAAAAGGTAAAACACTGACACTTAGTGTCCAGCAGATTCATGCAGACTTCATCGAGGCTGTTAATACGTTCAAAGGCGTCTCACTCGACATTATGGACGTTGGGGCTAGCAAGTTTGATGATAATTTCTATGATTTCCGCTGCAAGATTAAAGAGCTTGAACGTCGTCTTGGATCTGTACTGACTCAAGGTTTCGATGACTGTTCCACGATCTTTGGACGCTTTAAGCTGCTGGATTCGTTTGAAGGTCTTCTTAACCGCCCAATTATCCAAGATGAGCTGGAAAAGAAACATGTTGCTCTTGTTCAGAGCTACGGATACGACTTGAAACTTGTCCAGGAATTATTTCTACACTGTCGTGATTCACCACCAATTAGTTGGAATTTACCTCCTGTAGCTGGTGCACTTACTTGGTGTCGTGGATTAGTAGAGCGGATTGAACACCCAATGAAGAAACTGCGTGAACTCAACCAAAATGTAATGGAACGAGAGGAAGCCAAGGAAGTTTACAAAGTTTACGGTACAATTATGGCGTCACTACAGGAATACGAGAACCAAAAGGTGGAGGAATGGAGTCGCGATGTTGAAGCTTCTTCACAGGCGAAACTCAAACTTCCGCTTTTGCTGCGTCATCCACAGACGCGCTGTCTTCGTGTTAATTTCGACCCAGCACTTGAAAAGTTACTACGTGAGATTAAATACTTGAGGCTGCTTAACATTGAGGTTCCTCAATCAGCGCTTCAAATTTCAGGCAAAGAAGAAACTTTTCGAAAATATCGTGGTGAACTCATGTATATTGTAGATCCTTACAATGCTATGATTGAAGGTATTCACCCATTGGAAGAGCCATTAGTACGTCGTCATATTCAGAACATCGATGCGTGTGCTGGACGAGGCATCGAAGAACTTAACTGGAAAAGTGCAGGTATTGATACGTTTATTGACGAATGCCGTAAAACTGTGGAAGGTGCGAATGAGATCGTAACTAACCTAAAAGATAATCTCAATACTATCCAAGAAACACTTGGTGCATGGAATTCGCCACTATTGGAACGCCAAGCGAAACCTGTGGCTGTGACAGAGCACGAACGTCAACACAAAAGTTACATTGTGCAACGGACACTGAAAATTCGCGAAGGAGCTGCAGAAATCCACAGACGATTGAAGCAATCGAACACGGGAATTGTCGGTGTCAATAGTGCACAGTGGAAAGCTTATGTCGACTACGTCAATAATATTGTCGTCAATGGTGTGGCTCGTGTCATTTGCTCCTCATTAGAGTTCTTGGCGAAACAATTAGATCCATCAGGAGGTAAAGATGGAATTATTGGTGAAGTTCCTCCTCCTCCTCGTGAAGGAGCTTCAAAGTCGACGAAAGACCATCAGAATCGCTTACCAATGTTAGAAATCAAGCTAGATCTCATTGCGAATCGTGTGCAGTTTAATCCAAGTATTGGTGAGAATCATGGGAAAGGACTAAGCGACACCATTCAAATGTGGATCAATTCGTTCTTTAATGTGGCAACTGCTGTCAAGCGTCTCGATTCTGATGGAGGTGGCTCTTATCTGAAGGAAATGCACTCCGATATGACAATTTCCATGATGTTAGCTACAATCAGTGAGTACGAGGAAGAGAATGAGGCAATGCTGACAACTTTTAAGCGCAAATACGATGGCTATGGATACTTATGGGAGTCAGATATGACTGCTCACTTCCTGACTTTCTTAGCTACAGCTACTGTACCAGGTGTGAATGGGGGTGCAGATATGCTCAATCTAGACAAGTTTAATACCGAAATTACAAAGTACGAGCAAGTAGCGAGTGAGATTGAGAATCTTACGACACCGACCGACATTGGATGGCTAAGAGTTAATTCGCAGCCTATAAAGACAGCTATGCTTACATGGGTTAGCAAATGGGTTTACCAGTATACAACGTATCTGCATCAACACGTAGTTAGCAAACTCTCTGGACTTCACGACTTTATGGAAAGTGTCATTAAAGGACTAGAAGAACAAGTGGCGGACAAGAACAAGGACGCTTTAAAGCGAGTTATGACGCACATTCGTGATGTTCGGAAGCAAATGGACGCTACAAACGCGTTGTTTGATCCTTTACGAGAAACTGTTCATCTGTTAAAGTTACACGGTATTAACGTGGAAGACACTAAGATTGGTGATAACGCAGTACAAGATTATCTCGAAGCTGCTCCAATGCAATGGGAAGCGATTGTGAACAAGACTTTTAAGAAAAAGGAGGAGATTATGCCACTACAAATGGCTGAAGTTGAGTCTATTAAGGAAGAACTGGAGTCGTTCTTCCTGGATATGCGCAAATTCCGTAACGAGTTCCGAACAACTGCGCCGTTTAGTTTCCAAGGAACTCCAACTGATGCTTACGCACAAATGAACAGTTTTGCATTGGCTTTACACAAGAAAATGCAACAGGCTCGAGAATTCAATGAACTTGAAGAACTTTTTGAGCTTCAAGTGTCCAAGTACCAGGAAACATCTGATACTTTGTATGAATTGCAACAATTGAAGAAATGTTGGGACTTAAAGGATTTGGTTCTGGCGACGTTTGATGATTGGAAAAGTACATTATGGACGAGTATTCAAACAGATACTTTTGAAGGTTATACGCGTGCATTTATGAAACAATTGAAAATGGAAGCTACAGAACATCAGATTATAAAGGGATGGCAAGTCTATAAAGACACAGAACAGCTTGTAAAGAATATGTCAACTGTTCTACCATTAATTAATGATCTTCATTCTGAAGCCATGCAAGATCGACATTGGAAGGCGCTTTCTACCATTTGTCATGTGAAAGCGATTGAGCCGAAAGACCCGAAATTCAGTTTAGCGGATTTGCTTAAACTTAATCTTCATGCTTTCTACCATTTGTCATGTGAAAGCGATTGAGCCGAAAGACCCGAAATTCAGTTTAGCGGATCTGCTAAAACTTAATCTTCACTTACACGTGGATGATGTGGGTGAGATTGTGGAAACTGCGAACAAAGAACAGAAGATCGAGAAGAAACTCAAGATGATTGAAGAATTGTGGCAGCGTCTTACACTCGAGTACGTTCCTCATAAAGATTCAGGTACTTTTGTGGTTAAACCATCGGAAGAAGTTGTCGAGTCACTCGAAAGCAACCAACTTGAGCTCCAAACTATGATTGGAATGGGGAAATTCGTAGAGTTTTTTAAAGACCGTGTTCTAGCGTCTCAGAAGACATTGGGGCACGTGGAAGAGGTACTGAAGGAGTGGGTGTCGGTATCTAAACAATGGGCTTCACTCGAGAGTATTTTCTTAAGTTCTCCCGATATTCGAAACCAACTTCCTGACGACACGCGTACGTTCGAGTCTATTGATTCAAATTTTAAGGATTTAATGAAGAATGCAGTGATGGAGCCGAATGTGGTTCTAGTTTGCTCCGTTGACAGTCGTCTTGAATCACTTAAGGAAATGACAGCGATGTTGGAGAAGTGCCAGAAGTCGCTTAATGAGTATCTGGACAAGAAGAAGAAAATCTTCCCTCGGTTTTATTTCGTGTCGAATGTGGCACTTTTGGAGATTCTATCGAATGGCAATAATCCTAAGAAGATCATGCCTTTTCTTGGAGATTGTTACGATTCTTTATGTGATCTTACTTTTGAAGATGATTCACCAAATACAGCTCATACAATGGTAGCGAAAGATGGCGAATCTGTTAAATTACCGAGTATTTTCGTGATGGCTGGAGCAGTTGAGAGTTGGCTGAATGAATTGACTGAAGCTATGAGGTTTTGTCTTCGGAAGGAAATGCACGACTCCATAGAGACAGCAGCTAATTGGGATGTAGAGAAGCCTCGTCATCAATGGCTTTTTGACTATCCAGCTCAAGTTGTGCTTAATTCAACGCAGATTTACTGGACAGAAGAGACGGAAATGGCTCTAGAAGAATTTGAAAATGGACAAGAAGACTCAGTGAAAAGATACCTGACAGTTTGTAATCAACGATTGGAACAGCTGATTAATCTCGTGTTAGGAAACCTTTCAAGTCCAGATCGTTGTAAAATTATCGCACTTATTACACTTGATGTACATTCACGTGATGTAGTAAAGAAATTAGTTGATGAAAAGGTGGAAGGTCCACTGAGTTTCATGTGGCAGCAGCAACTTCGTTTCATTTGGCGTCAAGAAAATTACGATGTGGATATTCGAATTACCGATTTCCGATCGAAATATTCGTACGAATGGATTGGAAATACTGGTCGTCTTGTGATTACTCCTTTAACAGATCGCTGTTATATTACTCTGACAATGGCATTAAGACTCTTTTTAGGAGGAGCTCCGGCTGGTCCTGCTGGTACTGGAAAAACAGAGACGACAAAGGATTTAGCTCGTGCTATGGCGTTATGTTGCTACGTCTTTAACTGTTCAGATCAGATGAATTATCAGACAATGGCCGATATTTTCCGTGGATTGTGTCAGACGGGAACTTGGGGCTGTTTTGATGAATTTAATCGCATTAACATTGAAGTACTAAGTGTCGTGGCTACTCAAGTGAAATGTATCCAAGATGCTATCGTTTATAATGCCATTCCAGCCAATCGAGAGGCAAAGTATCAGACACTACCAGCCGGTACACCTCCTGTTGTTGTTGGTGAATTTGAATTCATGGGAGCATCAGATCGGATCACTCTTATTCCAACTTGTGGGTTCTTTATTACTATGAATCCTGGTTATGCTGGTCGAACTGAATTGCCTGAGAATCTCAAGGTGCTTTTCCGTTCTTGTGCTATGATTCGACCTGACTTAAAGCCAATTTGTGAGAATATGCTCATGTCTGAAGGGTTCCAACAGGCTCGTACTTTGGCTATTAAGTTTGTGACTCTGTACGAACTTAGTGGTGAGCTCCTTTCAAAACAGTTCCACTATGATTGGGGTCTCCGTGCTGTGAAGTCCGTCCTTCGTGTTGCTGGTATTCTCAAACGTGCTGAACCTGATGTTGAAGAAGATAAAGTTCTCATGCGAGCATTGCGAGATTTCAATACGCCCAAGATTCCTCATCACGATACGCCAATCTTTCTTCGTTTAATCAACGATTTGTTTATTGGTGTTGAAGTGGCTCCAAAAGTTAACGTTGAGTTACGAGAGAAGGCTGTGGCTGTGTGTAAATCCAACAACTTGCAACATGACGATTCTTTCATTCTGAAAATCTGTCAATTGCAGGAACTTATTGATGTTCGTCACTCCGTCATGTTATTGGGACCTGCAGGCTGTGCAAAGACCACAACATGGCAAGCTCTCGCGAAATGTTGGAATCTCGGCAAAGAGAAGAAGATTTGTGTGTACGAGACGCTCAATCCGAAAGCAGTGACATCGGATGAACTCTATGGGTACATGACGCTCTCGAAAGACTGGAAAGACGGTGTTTTGTCGATTATCATGCGTGGTATGGCTAAAAATTACTCTGAACAAGGTTTTTACGAAAGTCAATCGTACAAATGGGTGGTTCTTGATGGAGATATTGATGCCGTGTGGATTGAATCGATGAACACAGTTATGGACGATAATAAGGTGTTAACACTCGTGTCAAATGAGCGAATTCCACTGAGTAGTGCGATGCGGATGGTTTTTGAGATTAATTCACTGAAAAATGCCACTCCTGCTACAGTCTCTCGAGCAGGTATTCTGTTTATTAATGAAATTGATATTGGTTGGCGTCCATTTATGGAGTCATGGGTGGCAAAACGTGAAGAAGAAGTCGAACGGACATATTTACCAGGTCTCTTTGATAAATACGTGGACTCAATCTACGATTTAATGCGAAAAGGCTACAAACAAATCGCTCCAGTGCGTTTAATTAACCAAGTTTCGACAGTCTGTTACTTACTTGAAGGTCTTTTAGGAAATATCCCAACTGAGAAGAAAAATCCAGAGGTGATTGAGTCGATCTTCGTCTTCTGTGCGACTTGGGCTTTCGGTGGACCACTTATTGTTGATAAAAGTATCGATTATCGTAGAAACTTTCACGAATTATGGTGTTCAACCTTCACAAACATTAAATACCCAAAAGAAGGTTTGTGTTTTGATTATTTTTACAATCTCGAGTCTGGAGAATTCGAGAGTTGGAGTACAAAAGTGCCAAAATACGCACCTGGATCCATTGGAAATGGTCCGGCTGATACGCCATTCAACTCAATTGTCATCAGTACAAATGACTCGGTGCGTATTCGTTTCCTAGTAGAAACTCTTGTGGCTCGTCAACGACCTGCAATGCTCGTAGGCGGTAGTGGTACAGGAAAAACCACAATTCTCAAAAACTTTCTACGTGATTTAGATGACGATATGCTCTTCTCGACTATCAACATGAATTACTATACAGACTCAGCCAAACTCCAACAACAACTGGAATCAGTGATTGACAAACGTTCTGGTCGCATGTTTGGTCCTCCTGCTACGAAGAAATTGATTTATTTCATTGATGATTTAAATCTTCCGTATATTGAAACGTATGGCACACAGAATTCGTTGGCTCTACTACGTCAACACATGGACTACAAAACCTTTTTCGATCGTGTTGATTTGGGTTTCCGGAAAGAAATTGTTGATGTTCAGTATCTATCAGCAATGAATCCTACAGCTGGTTCTTTTATCATTGACGAGCGTTTACAACGACACTATGCATTGTTTGCCTGTATGATGCCTGGTCGTGATGATCTCAAAACCATTTACAACTCAATTTTAAAGGGCCACATGCAGAATTCTGGCTTTGCGTCCACTGCAATGACAGTTTGTGAACATATTGTTAACGTGTCGATTCTATTGCATGAAGAAATGGTCAACAGGTTCCTACCGAGTGCTACAAAGTTTGTTTACAACTGGAATATGCGCGAATTGTCGAATATTTTCCAGGGTCTCACACGTTCCAAGGGCGAGTTTTTCCCTACTGCTTTCTCATTCACACGACTATTTGTACACGAAGCTACTCGAGTTTTCTGCGATCGTCTCATTAATGACGAAGATATTGCCAAGTTTGGTGAGCGAATCCGCGAAGTAACGAAGAAAGTGCTACCAGATTTGGACCAAATCGCGCTTTTCAATGATCAACCTCCACCAGCACCAGGATCCGAAGATAATTTACCAGTGCCAGTGAATATTTTCACAACATTTGCAACTGCAGTAGCTGGTGCTGATAGTGTATACATGCCAGTTTCCTCTATGAAAGCGCTAAACAAAGTGCTAGTAGATCAACTTGATGACTACAATTCAAAGTATTCCATGATGAATTTGGAGCTATTTGACAACGCCATGGAACACGTGACGCGTATTTGTCGTATTATTGGAAACCCTGGAGGTAACGCAATGCTTATTGGTGTGGGTGGAAGTGGGAAACAATCGTTATCTCGTCTAGCGTCTCACATCTGTGGGTTTGATGTCCGTCAATTATCTGTCACTTCGAATTTTCGGATTGAAGATCTCAAAGAAAATCTCGCGGAGATGTTTAAAATCGCAGGTGTACAAGGTCTCCCACTCGTTTTCCTTATCACGGACTCTCAAATTGTAAACGAGCGATTCCTTGTGTATATTAACGATATGCTTTCGTCAGGATGGATCCCAGATCTCTTCCCAAAAGAGGATCTGGATGGTCTTTTAGGTGCTTTACGTAGTGAAGCCAAAGCAAATGGCGTTCCTGACGCTATGGATGCACTTATGGACTTTTTACTACTTCGTATTCGTCTCAATTTCCGTGTCATCATGTGCTTTTCTCCAGTTGGTGCTGTGTTCCGTGTACGCGCTCGTCGTTTCCCTGGTCTTGTGAATTGTACAGTGATCGACTGGTTTCATCCGTGGCCTCGAGATGCTTTGGTGCGTGTTGCAACGAGTTTCTTGGAAAAGTTTGAGGACATTGGAGACGCTCCACTACAGCGTAATCTCGCAAATCATATGGCAGACGTCCACATTTCCGTAACAGACATGAGTAAAAACTACTTCGAGACTCAGCGTAGATACAACTATGTAACACCTAAAAGTTTCCTGGAACTTATCAGTTTTTACGAAATTCTATTAAAGCAGCGAAAAGAAGATATTCAACGTCAAATTTCTCGCTTAGACGATGGACTTTCAACGCTACGGAAAACTTCGGCTGATGTTGCTGAGCTGCAAGTGGATTTGAAGATTACAATGGTCAAAGTAGCTGAGAAACAGGCATCAACTGATCAATTACTTGAGCAAATGGGTCGTGAAAAAGCAGGAGCTGAAGTGCAACAGGACAATGCGAACAAAGAGAAACTCAAGGCCGAAGCAGCCAGCGCATCAGCTGCAGAACTTGCAGGTGAAGCAGAAAAAGAGTTGAGTCAAGCGAAACCTGCAATGGATGCAGCTGCTGCTGCTGTGGATTGTCTGTCAAAAGCTGCTATCACAGAGCTTAAGAGTTTACCGAAACCACCAGCAGGTGTGGACAATGTCACGAAAGCTTGCCTTATTCTCGTGGAAAAAGAGTACAAAAACCACAAATGGGATCGTGCTAAGAAAATGATGAATAATGCCGGTGCGTTCTTGGATGCATTGAAAGTATTCAAAGGTGAAGATATCCCAGAGGCAGATATCGCTCGTATTGAGCCTTTGATTGCAGATCCAGAGTTTACACAGGAGAAAATGGCTTCGAAAAGTTCTGCTGCTGCCAACATTTGCTCGTGGGTCGTCAACATTTACACTTTTAACCGCATTTACGTGCGTGTGAAGCCTTTGATGGATTCGCTTGAGGCTTCAAAGAAGAAGAAAGAGGAGGCTGAAGAACAACTTGCACGTGCAATGGGTCAAGTTGCAGAAGTTCAAAAACGACTTGAAGCACTTGAAAACACACTACGGCAAGCAACAGAGGAGAAACTCAAGGTCGAAGAGATGAAAGAATCGTGTGAGAATCGATTGTTATTGGCTGGAAAGCTGGTGAATGGGTTGGCAAGTGAAAACGAGCGTTGGGGTATTGAGATTGAACAACTGAAACATTCGGGGGTTATGGTCGTTGGGAACTCTCTCTTGGCTGCTGCTTTCGTGTCTTACATTGGCGCTTTTGATCAGGCTGTACGGAAAGTATTGTGGCAACAAACATGGTTTCCTGATCTTGTTGCTAAGGGGATTCCTATCACTGAAGGTATTGATCCACTATCGATGTTAACAACAGAAGGGAAGAATGCCAAAATGATGAGTGAAGGTTTACCAGCAGATCGTATTTCCATTGAGAATGGAGCTATCATAACGAGTTGTAAACGTTGGCCACTAGTAATTGATCCACAATTACAAGGCATCAAATGGCTCCGTGAAAAGGAAAAAGATCGTGGACTTGTAGTATTGCAGTTGAGTCAAAATCAATGGCTACGTAAGACAGAGACTGCTATTGTGAATGGTCATGTCCTCATTATTGAAAATATTGGTGAAGAAATTGATGCAACACTGGATCCGGTACTTGGACGAGCAGTTTACAAGAAAGGATCCAATCTTTTCTTGAAATTGGCAGGTGAAGAAGTGCAGTATGATCCCAATTTCTTCATGTACTTACAGACCAAGTTGTCGAATCCGCACTACAAACCTGAAATCGCTGCGCAGTGTACGTTGATCAACTTTATTGCCACAGAAAGTGGTCTAGAAGATCAATTGTTGGAGAAAGTTGTCAAAAAAGAGCAACCGGAACTAGAAGCACGAAAGCAAGAATTGGTCTTGGCGTTCCAGAAATTTAAGATCGATCTCGTGGAGTTAGAAGATCAATTACTTGAACGTCTAGCAAATGCACCTGATGATATTCTGAGTGATGTTCCGTTAATTGAGAGTCTGGAGGAGACAAAGAAGAAGGCGACAGATATCTCCATTTCAGTTAAGAAGAACCAGGAGACGGAGATTGTCATCAATAACACGCGTGAACTGTACCGACCAGTTGCAGCAGAAGGTGCCATGCTCTACTTCTTACTGACAACACTCAGTGCCATTGATCACATGTACCGATACAGTCTGGACTCGTTCATTACGTTCTTTTACAACTCGATCGATCGAGCTCAACAAAGCGAAAAACAGAGTGAACGTGTGCTGAATTTGCGCGAGTCATTGCGAATCACCATCTACACGTGGGTAGCTCGTGGTTTGTTTGAATCCCACAAACTCATTTTCCTCTCTCAGCTCACGTTTAATCTCATGCGTCGTGGTATTCTGGGTGAAGACGTACGAGTACAAGAAACTTACATGCAATTCCTCCTTCGTGGACCCAAGAAACCAGCAGGAGGTGGAGTTGAAGAAGAAGCGAATCCGATCGACTGGTTACCACAAGCTCAATGGAGTGCTATCAATATGTTGGCATTACTCGAAGAGTTCCAGAAAATGCCACAAGACCTGAAAGAAGCGTCTTCACGTTTCCGTGAATGGTACAACCACGTGACACCTGAATCAGAAAAGTTACCATTGGATTGGGCTGGACTTGATCGTACGCCGTTCCTGAAGCTTTTGGTAGTGCGTTGTCTGCGTCCGGATCGTATGACTGTAGCTGTGAATGAGTTTGTGCGTCAGGTGCTGCCAAATGGAAGCAATTATTGTGACTGTGATTCGGCACTCAATGCATTGCAAGTCATGGACAACTCGTACCTGGATTCAACGCCAACGACGCCACTGTACTTCATTCTGTCACCAGGTGCCGATGTGGTAGCTGGCGTGGACAAACTTAGTGTAAAATACGGCTTCGAGCGAGGTGTGAGCTACCACAACGTGTCAATGGGTCAGGGACAAGATGTGTTCGCCATGGATCGCTTAGAAGTTGCTCACCGTAATGGACACTGGGTCATTCTCAACAATATCCATTTGATGCCGCGTTGGCTATTGGCGCTTGAGAAGAAGCTGGATGAGTTTGCTTTAGAAGGCTCTCATAAGAACTTCCGCTTGTTCCTAACGTCGGATCCTTCAAACTCTATTCCCATCGGTGTACTCAACCGCTGCATCAAGTTGACGAACGAACCGCCATCAGGTTTGAAGGCCAACTTAAAACGTGCTTTTGTGAGTTTCGCCAAGGAATACATTGAAGAAGCTGAAGGAAAAGTCAAATCCATTCTGTTTGGACTCTGCCACTTCCACGCTGTGCTGATGGAGCGCAAAATGTATGGTCCTCTGGGCTTCAATATGATGTACCCCTTCTCTCTTGGTGATCTGCGGGACTCAGCAATTTGTCTACAGAACTATCTTGAAAGCTCAGCAGGTGGTAAAATCCCATGGGCTGATCTTCGCTACATCTTTGGTGAGATCATGTATGGTGGACATATTGTGAATGATTTCGACCGGTTACTAGCCAATACGTACCTGGACTTTTACATGCGCGACGAATTGCTGGATGAGATGGAAATGTTCCCGTACGTTGGCGATGAAAAGGGTCCTTCGTTCATGTGTCTAGCACCGTCCTCCTATGATAAATACTTGGAACATATCGAAACGGAGCTCAAGACGGACTCACCGTTGGCTTTCGGACTGCATCCAAATGCTGAAATCGATTTCCGTACAACGCAGTCTGAGAACCTTTTCCGGACGTTGATGGAGCTACAACCACGAGACGCTGCAGCAGGCGACGCTACTATGAGTCCTCTAGAACTGGCGAAACAAGGACTGGAAATGGTGATTTCACGCATCGGCGAGAAGAAATTTGAGTGCGACGAGATATCGCGTAACCTTGAGGAGATGGGGCCGTACCAGAATGTGTTCATTCAGGAGTGTGAGGCCATGAACGGATTACTGGCAGAGGTTGTGCGTTCATTGAACGAACTGTCGCTTGGTTTCGCTGGTGAACTCACAATGTCAGACGCGATGGAGGCTGTGCAAGAGTCGCTCTTCCTGGATCGAGTACCGAAATCATGGGAGAAGCTCGCATTCCCGTCTATGCGTCCGCTTGGGTCGTGGCTTACAAACCTTGAAGCGCGACTGCAGCAGTTGGAAGAGTGGACACAAAACCCCGCAGATATCCCTCGAGTCACGTGGCTGTCCGGTCTGATCAACCCACAGTCGTTCTTGACTGCAATCATGCAGGTCACAGCACAGAAGAACCAGTGGGAACTCGATAAGCTCGTTATCCAGACGGATGTACTCAAGCGTCGCAATGGAGAAGTGGATGCTCCATCACGTGACGGAGCCTACATCCACGGTCTCTACCTCATGGGAGCACGCTGGGACGTCCAGAACAACACTGTGGAGCGTTCGCATCCTAAGGAAATGTTCTCTCCCATGCCTGTCATTAATTGCAAGGCTGTAGCTGCAGATAAACTCGATTTGAAGGGATCTTTCGTCTGTCCATGCTACAAAACCGAAACTCGCGGACCCACGTACGTTTACTCAGCACAGCTCAAGTCCAAGTCGCCACCTGCACGTTGGGTACTTGCAGGTGTTGCTCTCATTATGGATATCGTCCAGTAATTGTTAGCAAACAGAGCAAAACGGCGTAAAAACACTTTAAACAAGCAGCAGCAATTGCATTCTATCACAGACAAACCATTAAGTTGCTCTACCGTTGTCTCGCACGCAGCGTGTGTTGCTTCCAAAGCTCCAGCGTTCCCTCCGCTGATGGTGTCAGCTGCAGCTCCTCCCTACACCAGCAACATAAGCATATCATTAGTTCACCTTAAGACTCCAGTCTCCTACTTTTCCACCTACAACTTCGTAGATCCATTTAGCAATTTCTCAGTCGACAACATTTCCAATTCCACCGACTCGAACTTATCTGCAGGTCCCTCTCGATACAAATCCCTTAACTCATCAGCTGTACACTTCGTCTTAATGTGGAAAGCTGTGATAGAAAAAAGAAAGTAATATCAACATTAACCCTTCTCCATCCCCATTAAATAATTAAATAACCTACCAAAACTCGGAGTGCACGCGTCCGACTGCAGCACAAGCCCAAGCAGCGTAGGTGGCTGCTGTAAAGACAGGGCAACGTTCACTTCTTCATGAACTTCCTGGGCGATGGATGCAAAGAATTCGCGTCCTGCAGCGTCTTCCAAGTTTCTTCTAGTGTCCTCCTGACCGACGTCCTCCAGTGTCCGCAGAACGTCCTCCGTCAACTGAAGATGAGTTGGTTCGGGGTGTCCTCCTGGTGTGTCCAGCAGATTCTGGTACAGACCAACACTCTTACTCCTCCTGATGAGCGCCACGTGCCCATCGCGCGTCTCCAGTGCCGCTGCGACACCCACTTTGCGCGATAGGAAGGCGAATGCGTCGTCATGTAGTCGATGACCATCACTCACCAGCTCCTGCACTTGTGTAGAGCAACATGTACCCACATAAGTTGCGTAGTCGGTGAGTCCGAATTGCAGCTGCAACTTAGGCGGGTTATGTTGCTCGTGCAGCTCGTGGAGACGGAACTTGCTCGCGTTAAAAAGTCGAGGCGTCTGGACCTTAAGTTGCGCCCACGCGTCATGTCGCAACTTCTCCACACGTGCATCCGGATGCGGAAGACGGTTAAAGCGAGAGGACAGTGAGATGGACACTTGTTCTGCATGCAGAGGGGCGTCAAATGTGCGCACTCTGAAGCTCATGAGGCGACGTAGTGGCAGCAACATTGAGGTCTGAAATTGGTGTTGGCCACATGTGTTATGTAGCTCATAAAATCTCAGAGGTCGGAAGAGATATTGTACATTTCAAAGTTAAGTCAGAACAGACTGCTGTCGAGAATATCAGCTTGATACAGATACGATATGACAGGTTCGAGCATTGAAGAAGATCAACCCTTGACATTTTCTTTAGGAAGAAGAAAGCGAAGGGATGCAGAGTTTGTTCCATGGCGTGCGCGAATACCTGACGCCAGTGCTGACTGAGTCATCGTTCGAAGATAAGGGGCTGCTCACACCCGAGGAGTTCGTCAAGGCTGGCGATTTGCTCGTGTACAAGTGTCCCACGTGGCGCTGGGAGAGCGGAGAGCCGTCTCTCCGACGCACATATCTGCCGGACGACAAGCAGTTCCTCGTCACGCGAAACGGTTTGTACCTCCTTATATTATTTTGTAATAACATTTTATTATCCTCACTTAACCCTCTTTTCCTCTACAGTGCCATGTCGTCGTCGTGTGACGTCTCTGGAGCAAAGTTACCAAACAGAAGAAGCCGTGGAAGGCGAAGACGAGTGGGTCGCGGCCTCTTCCTACGCCAACGAAGGCGGCAACGCCAACGCCGTCACTGATTTGAGTGACGAGATGGGGGATTTCTCCCTAGCAGAAAACTCCAAGAAGACACAAGACACCAATGGGATTCTCGGAGCCATCGTGGACGAACATTTCACGGACGGATCTGCAGCTGCTGCTGAGCCCGAGATCCGCGACCTTAGCTCGTATGAGGAAGAGGACAATCTGGTGGAGGAAGACGAGGCGGCGCTTGGGCCCACGGCTGGCAGCTACTTAGTGGCCAGCGAGCCGGATGACGCAGACGACGCCATCCTACGCACCCGCACGTACGACTTGTCCATCACGTACGACAAGTACTATCAGACGCCACGCGTATGGCTCTTTGGATACGACGAGCGCAATGCGCCTCTGAGTGGCGATCAGATGTTCGAGGATATTATGCAGGACTACGCCAACCGCACGGTGACCATGGAGCCCCACCCGCACCGCAGCTCGCTCGTCCACGCGTCCATTCACCCATGTCAGCACGGTGCTGTCATGAAACGCATCATCGCCAACTTAAAAGCGCGCAGACCGGGTGAGACAGAGACGAAGGAGCAAGTGGCCAACGAGATCCGCAGCGACCAGTACCTCTTTCTCTTTCTCAAGTTTATCCAGTCTGTCATCCCTACGATCGATTACGATTATACCATTGAAGTGAACGCCAAACAGTGAGGAGATTTTTCTAATTCAAGACATCACCCGACACCCGACCGAAACAAATGCATGTAGCGCTAACTTGGTAATACGAGAGCAGTACTATTGAGCACTACACGCATGAGTGATGCCCAGTTCTTGTCTTGGGGTTTTGTGTCTTCGCAACTCCTTGAATTCTTGGTATTTAAAAGTAGTAATTTCCACCTTGTCTAATACTTCGAAGTACTACGAAGTACTACCTCTACTACCGGTACTGCAGCTAAGAGCTAAGACACCGCCAAATCTATATATTAATACCCCCCTTTGCTATTGGCAATAACAATAACTTATTGTTTCCACCTTGTCTAATACTTCGAAGTACTACGAAGTACTACCTCTACTACCGGTACTGCAGCTCCATGTAAGACACCGCCAAATCTATATATTAATACCCCCTTTGCTATTGGCAATAACAATAACTTATTGTACGTTCCGTTTGACCGGAATTTAACTCAAATTGTGGTGCACACCAATCATATTCACATTCGCAATGACGATTGAGGAAGTCGAGCACGAGGGTCTGTCATGCACGGCAACACCAGAGGAGGTGGCGCTGGTGCAAGAGGAGCTAGGCTACGTGCCTAACAATCTAGTGCAAGTGAGCGCATTCGTGGACTCTTCGGGTCATACCTCTCGAATCCGTGACTCAGCCGACCAGCGGCCTGCAGCGCTTCTCCTATACCCCCTACGCAACGCTGAAGACGCGTACAAGAAGAAGCAGCGCGCCAAAGTTGAACCTTTTCCGACCATTTACTGGCTGGCGTCAACGGAACTTAAGGCGCGCGTGTCCACGCTCGAGGACCAGCAGTACGTGCTGACGCTGCAACATCGACTGGACGCTGACGAAGCGGCTAAGGAGGTTCGTTACGCGCCAGGAGGGTAAGTGGCAGCAGAGATACTCACCTACTTTTGCTCTTTTATTGACTGTAGAAAATGGCGCATAGCCACCGAGAGTATGCGGAACAGCGCTGGCGGATGCTGACGCCACACGATCTGGAGTTGGTTAAGAACCGCCGCTGGGAGTTCTTTTTGCATGACGTGGGCATCGCTGGTATCCGCGAGTTTACCAACGTCAAGTGTCTGCACACGCACTACGCACACTATTTGTCCACTGGCAACAACCTCATTGGTGAGTGGGTGCAGGAGCTCCTGGACAGCAGCGCAGAGCCCCAGCGGACGGAAGTGCTCTAGTCCAACTGGAATTGAACAGAGAGAAGAAGAAGAAAAACGATTTAAAAGCTCCCTCTTCTTGTTGCCTGCGTCGACTGATTCGTTAGCAAAAAGAAACAAACCTAGGCGCAGTATCTACCTACAAGTGCCGTCAGCCAGATTGAAGACACACGATGTCGCCTCTATCCGCTGCCACAACACTCGTACTTGGTTGGTGTTTTGTCTGCAACTGCGTCTATTGACACGCGACTGGCACCCGACGTCTTGCGCATTTGATGGTTTGAGTAGTCAAAGTTTCTCAATATTGTCGTCGCCGTCAGTGCAAATGCCTAACAATAACAATAATTGCAACACAAATGAGTTTCCCCTCCCTCTCTCTCCCTCTTTCTCTTATAAACTGACCTGTTCCACATTAAGCGCCGTCTTAGCCGAAGCCTCAATGAAGTAAAGTCCGTGAGCTGCAGCCCAATTACGTCCCTCCTCTTCCGACACTTCTCGCTGTCGCTCGTCTACATCGCATTTCATTCCCACGACCATAATCTCCACTTCATCATTGTGGCAATTCTGATGACATTCCTGTAGCCAACGACCCAAATGCTCAAAACTCTCACGGCGACTCACATCGTAAACGAGCAACGCCCCGTCTGCTCCTCTGTAATAGCTGCGGGTAATGGACAGGAAAGTCTCTTGGCCGGCTGTGTCCCAAATCTCGAGCTTTACTTTGCGACCGTCCACATCCAGTAGTTTGGCTCCAAATTCCACGCCGATGGTCAAGTCATGGATGGGTTGGAAATGCTGTTCTGTGAACTGCAGCAGTAGCGACGACTTGCCCACTTCCGAGTCCCCGATGATGATGTACTTGAGCGTCACGAAGACCATTGGCGGTCTAGCTTTATTCTCCAGAGAGTTTGGGCTTGTTGAAGCGGCGGGATCTAACTTTTTATGAAGTGTACCAGAATAGTGGTACATGTGAAAAGTTGCTGTCATTACCACACACCGCAGGAGTCCACAACATTGTATTGTTTTATGGTCGATAAGGTGGAGGTTGGGATGCTAAAGTCACTAGACCCTAGACGTACAAGCATTGAAGGTCCATCGATATTAGAGAGCCCACTGAATACGTAGAAGATGATAGGGAATACCTGCCGTCATCTTGAACTGGTGCTGGTCACTCTAGAAAGCGAAATGTCTAATTGAACTATTATAATGATCTACTACATACCGTGTACACAGAACAGCAGGGGTGCGACTGGCAGTACCCGTACGCATGTACTTGGTGTCGTTCTCCCCTCCAAGTCGGTCTTAGGTTCTCAAAGTTTGAGTCAAACTCGTACATGATTCGCCTCTATTAGGATCACTTTTGCCGCTTCCATGGCATAAGCGAGCTGTCTTTTGACGAAAACTCTATTCCACATATCGAATTCTTATTTTTCACTGACAAGATCTTATTTGCGTAAGTGTCAAGTCTATTTGTACTTTTATTACAAAAAGTATAAAATTATAAAACATCTTTTTTTTGATGCGATAGTGTAGCCATGTATCACGAAGGGACACAAAAGATCCGCGACGCTTCGTGATACATGGCTACACTCGGCATTCCACAAACAGCGATGGACCCGATCAAGGCGCTGGACATGGCGCACCGCTCCGGCATCTCGCAGAACGAGGTGGACGACTTTGCCGATCGCATGGACCTGGTACAATAAACTGCTGCTGTTTTCCCTTTATCTAGGAGATTGCGTCGCCTCATATTTGTGAACATTTGCAGATTGCCAAAGCCATGGAGGACGTGAAGAACGGAACATTCGACCCACTCAAATGCAACGTACGTTCTTTTTTAGCTCTATTGCTCTTATAAATGACAAATAATGATTTACTTCTCGTGCAGATTCCTGGCTACAAGACGCCCGAGCAGGAGAAGCTGGAGCAACAGGAGCGTCGCAAACGAGAGCAAGAGAAGCGCAAACAGGACGAAGAATGCAAACGCCAGCAACATCAGGAAGAACATGACAATTGGTGGTACAAGGCGGAATTGCGCTATTCTATACGAGACGCAGAAGAGGAGGAAGAACAGGAGGAGACGAACAGGAGCGAGCGTTGGGCCAACCGCCTATTGGCCGCTTACAAGACGCGAGATGCCAATGACTACTCGTTGTGGGACCAATGGGTGCCTGAGGATCCAGTGACGCTGCAAGAAAAGGCGGAGCGAGAGGCGGAGCTAGAGAAACTACGCAATCGGGAGTTTGAGAACAACAATACCGATTTTTGCGACCAGTTTAAGAAGGATATGGACGAGAGGAAGCGCTCTCAGGAGGAAAAAACGCGTTCCTC
Source organism: Phytophthora brassicae (assembly GCA_024679045.1). Lineage (NCBI taxonomy): Eukaryota > Oomycota > Peronosporomycetes > Peronosporales > Peronosporaceae > Phytophthora > Phytophthora brassicae. The sequence goes on along the minus strand of JAIKVB010000017.1, from coordinate 25,448 downwards.
AGAAGGTAAGAAGGGTTTTGGTCATTGTATTATCATCACCTTAGTGATTCTGACTGTTATTTTGTTGGCTGGTACAGGGTTAAAGCAGAAAGGCAACAACTTTTACAAGAAAAAGCAGTATGAGGACGCTATTAAGAGCTACATGGACGCTCTGTCAGATTCGCCCTTCAATGTGGCGGTACTTGCCAACATCGCTCAGTGTTATCTACGACTTGATCGATTAGATGACTGTATCGAGTTCTCTACGCGTACGTTGTATGTGGATGAGAAACACGTGAAGGCACTTTCTCGACGTGCAACTGCTTTGCACCGACAGGAGAAGCTAAAAGAAGCTGCTGATGATATGCAGAAAGCTTTCTTGTATGTGGATGAGAAACACGTGAAGGCACTTTCTCGACGTGCAACTGCTTTGCACCGACAGGGAAAACTAAAAGAAGCTGCTGATGATATGCAGAAAGCCTTTGAGCTTGACGGAGACAACGCTGACATTGCTGAACAACATTCAATCATCGTTGGTGACTTTGAAGACTCAATTACCAGCAGAACCTTGGAAGTGGCTTTAGAAGCGAAGGGGAAACATGATACAACAACTGAGCACAGCCACAATGGACTTCGTTTTGACTCCTCGTCTATCGAAGAGCTGCGGTTTTCGGTAGAATTATTTAAGAAGATGGATGAGCAAATATCTACCGACACTTCAAAAGTAAAAGGTCTGGAGGATGCTTGGGTGGCCTATGAATTGCTTCTACCGTTTATGAAAAAGAACGAGCATGTCCGCGCCAAGTTTCGGACGTCTGGAGAGATGGATAAGCTTTGTGAGCGCATTTTAACTGCTTTGGGGTCACTAGAAAGCGCAAATGCAGGTGGTTCCCAACACCAAGAGGCTCAAGACGTCATTACGAGTGCAATGATTGATTGTGCGACAGCTGCAGTGGTTGATACATCCCGCAACCAAGTGGTTATGTTCAGAAATACAGAGTTTCGGAAAGGAATTTTAACAGCTTTTGGATATTTGAGAAGAACTTCAATAATTACCAAGCTCTCTTGGATTATTCAAGCGAGTATCGTTCGTCTTCTTGAAGAGCTGGTAGATTCCAAATGTTGGCGAAGTGAAATGCTTTCTGAAGAGATAATTTCGTCATTGTTTACATCACTCTGTCTTCACATTGATGAGGAGAAGATGTCAAGCACTGAAAAAGAAGCTAAAAAGATGATAATTTCAGCTGCATCGAGTATTTGCTTTACGTTAAGCAGCGACAGTAGCGTCATCCAAGTTTTCAATGGCTATGGTGTTAATTGTCTAGCTGCCGTCGCCCAAGCAGTGGAAGTCAACCGCAGTACCAGTTCTCTCGCTCCATTGCTTGGCTTTTTGACCAATTTGTCTACTAGCAGCACAATTCGCAAGACTATTGAGAGTAAACCCTGCGAAGAAAGTCGTCGGAAGCTCATCCAGACACTGCTTTTAACTGTCCAAGACACGTACACTAAAGGCCAGTCAGCATCAGAATCTCTTGAGGATTTTCAATGTATTGAACGAGCACTTGGTGTACTTTTGAATTTTTCATTTACTGAAAACTCACAAGTTCGAACTCACGATCTACTGGAATTTGGAGCAATTGAAACCATTGAACGTATCTTTAAGCAAACGAATCCGTCGAATTTTACCAAATCAATTCTGATCCTGTCAAGAACTGCGAGTCTCCTTTGTCGTCTTCATTCTTCTACCTATCAAGGAGGAAATGACGTTAAAAGAACAGTTCTCAGTCGACTTACCAGTTCCAAAATATTGTCAATGCTTTACAATATTTGCGAATATGCTAACGCGAGTATTTGTGGCAAAGCGTCTGCAATTCCAGATGAAATGTGGCAACTTTGTGCTCAAATCTGGTGCCATTTCGGCTGGTGTATCCATATTTCAAGTGTTCGTGAGTTTTTACGAGAGAAAAATGCTGTTCCGTTGCTCATTCAAGTGATCGCCCTTGCGAATTGTCAGAAGGTTTACAACCGATTTACTACTGAATCTACTGCATGTGAGAGACTTGTTGGAAATATCGTCAAAGTGATGATCACGATGCAGTCTGAGCAAGATCCTACTGATAAAATGGCTCTTCGAAAGAAAGGGAACCTTTCTGTTCTTGTACAGACGCTCCAAGAATTATCCGACGGATTAGCAAGAAAGAATGTAGCCATTCTGTTGGCTAAAATGTGTCAGTCCGACTCACAGGTGAAGGACACAGTTCGCGAACTCCGTGGAATTGAAATGATGTTGTCAGTCAGTCGATCGATTAAATCTCGTCCTGCAGCTCTTTCTCATTAGTTTTCTATGAGAAAAGGAGAACATTTTGCATTAATGCTTCGGTTGTATTGGTAGACGAAGAATGGATTACTTTGTTAGACTGCGATTACTCTAAGAGATGTGCTTCGATACCCACAGCAATGCAGCAGCTAAACGCATACAATACAAAATCAATAATTGAGCTTAAGTATTTTGTATGACAGTGAAAAAAATGTTTTTTTACCTAAGGAAGAGCGAGAATGGACGCATGTAAGAGATAACATACTTTTGCGTTCCAGCTTCCTGTTTAAAGACAAGAATACGACGTTAATTAAATAAATAAATAGCTTTTAATAAAGTATCAATTAATAGTACTTACCCCTTCTTTCTCCATCTTGAAGAGCGTGTAATTGGTTTTGGAGCAGCGAACGTCGGCCATCGGATTGATGAATTTCTACAACAACTCCATTAGTCAGTTTTGAACCATAATAATTGGTAAATGTGTAATTTTACCTGAATATTGGAGCGATAGATATCACTATTATCTGAACAAGTTGAACGAGATCGAAACAACTTGAATCGACTGGTCTGGGAGATACAAAAAGAAATAATATAAGTGAAAAAGACAATTAAAAATACAACAAAGCGTACATCACTTTACCTGAGCGTGCAAACGAACACTTAGCTCTTGCTTTCTCACTTCTTGTTTAATGTCAAAGTGAACTCGACCCAATGATTTCATAGCTAGAAGCTTAAATCGTTTTGTGTCAGTTGATGGTGTCATAAACACTTTACCACCATAACATGAGTCTGTCCAGGTTTTCGTAAATCGTTCGTCCAAGCTGTAGACAAGAATAAACTGATAAGAAATGCTCAAAAAATCGTTTTGTGTCAGTTGATGGTGTCATAAACACTTTACCACCATAACATGAGTCTGTCCAGGGTTTCGTAAATCGTTCGTCCAAGCTGTAGACAAGAATTAAACTGATAAGAAATACTCACATTCTCTTTTGTAACTTTCACATTTGCTCACCTAAAGCGATATTTGTTCTTGTTAAGTCGTTTTCGTGCAAAAAGACAGAAATCCGTTTGGTTGTCATGAACCTGAGGGATGTAAATCTGGAAAAACTTTGTCCCATAGCGAGGAACCTGCAGATTTGAGTAGTTTTTAGTACTGAAGTAGAAATTAAACAACAATTTTGCAACTTTTGGTACCTCAAGTCCTGTCACTAATTCCATGACGAGGATGGAAAACGTTGAAGGTGTGTGGTGCAAAAATGCCATCGGACTATTGACACTTTCGCAGTCATCAGTTTCCTAATCAAACATAATTATGTTAATTTCTATAGGTTTTGAACGAAAGAGTCGACGTACCTCATCCACTTTAGTGTTCGACAATTTAATTTTAATCGCTGGAGTTGCCGGACTGCTAACAGATCGATTAAGTTTTGTAGCATCCGTTGTTGAAACTCTAGTACCGTCACGTTTAGGTGATGATTTTCCTTCCACAGACGCCACCAATTCGTCTTTCTTCGGTTCATTTACAAACCAATCTTGACATTCATCACCTCCACTGGCGTCAGAATCGCCATCTTCAAATTCATGTTTCAGTCTGTAGAATAGCAATAATCCCCTTAGTCGATTTGCCTACCAAACGACCTTATTCAGCAACAGCAAAGTCCTCACCGATTGGCAAAATCGCCCATTGCGCTCTCCTCCATCATCTTAAAATGTCTTGAAGAATCGTCAGAAAAAGAGTGGGAGACTCACCACAAAGTTCCTTTCTAGGCGAAACGGAGAAAAACGTCCTAATACTTGGAAGTACTACGCGACTCTCGTCAGATTCAGGAATGTCATCTGAAATAGACGCCTTCCCATATTTAAGAGCTTATTCATAGTGATGTCCTTAGACATGGGCCTTCTTAAATCAATATTAGTAGAATAACATCAGAATGATGGAGTATTTGTGATCTTATCGCTAAAATATGTACTTATCTTATTATCTTACTATAAATATTATGTACTAAGTCGACTCGAAGAAGCTCAAGAAATGTCTCCTTCTTCCGTCTCCGAGAGTCACTACGAGCTCATTCGCGATGCCATTTTTGATAACGATCGAAACCGAGTGGCTGAGTTATTGGCCGTTCCTGGTGTTGATGTGGATTATTTTGATGCTGGAGGTCAAACGTTGTTGCATCTCGCGTGTTTTTGGGGAAGAATGGAATTAGTCAAAGTTTTATTAGCAACAGGAGCAAGTCTCAAGACTAAAAATGCAGCTAATTGCACAGCTTTAGACCTTGCAACACATTGGGGACATTCGGCAGTAGCTGAAATAATTCGATTACGAGGAGGAAAAAGTGTTTGGGAAGACAAATTTGGTGCTCTTCAAGTCGAATTAGAAGATTTGACACTGAAATTGCAACACTTTGAAACGCAAAACAACCACAAACGTCGTCAACTTGACGCGATGGCGATGGAATTGCAATTTTCGCAAACGCAACTCGCCGAAGAAAAAAGTGCTCGAGCTCTTGCAATTGAGTTGCTCGACCGAGCGCAACAGCAATTTCGTACGCAAATGGACGCAAAAGAACGACTTGAACAGGAGCGAGTGAGTCTCATCGAGCAACTTACTAGAGCGCAAATAGCTGAAGCTAATGCGAAGAAAGCGAGTGAGAGAGCTTTTGCAGAGATGGCAGCTCTGAAAACACATCGAGACGACATTTTGGCGCAAATGCAGGCGAGTGTGGCGCAACAAGAACAAGTGACGCGCAATTGGCAACGCGCTGAAGTGGCAGCTGCAATGTCCGATTCGCAGCGCAATTTTGCGTTTGCAGAGCGCGATCAGTTCCATCGAGTGCAACTTGCAACGTTAGCGGAGCTTTTAGTGACAACTGAGCGACTTGGAGCTGCTGAAGAAGAGCTCATGACGCTCAAGACCGACTTGGCCGAACATATTTTCGAAATGAAACGCGAAAAGCGCAACCAGAAGCACGCAGCTCAAGCTTTTGCAACAATCCGCGCAAAACCCACTACTTATACTCGACCAAGCACAACTCCAGTGGAAATGATGATTAGCGACAAGAAAGTGCGAAAACCAGAGGAAATACAGCAACTTTTTCAAGCTGCAAAAGCGACACCGAAGAAAATGTTTTCACTTGCAGCGCGCGAATATGGAGAGCGTTCGCAACCAGAAGCACGCAGCTCAAGCTTTTGCAACAATTCGCGCAAAACCCACTACTTATAGTCGACCAAGCACAACTCCAGTGGAAATGATGATTAGCGACAAGAAAGTGCGAAAAGCAGAGGAAATACAGCAACTTTTCCAAGCTGCAAAAGCGACACCGAAGAAAATGTTTTCACTTGCAGCGCGCGAATATGGAGAGCGTGTGTACTCAAGCTGCAAAAGCGACACCGAAGAAAATGTTTTCACTTGCAGCGCGCGAATATGGAGAGCGTGTGTACCATGAGGAGCAGCGCAAAATTCCAGTCCGTGCAAAGCGACTGCAACGCGTAGAGAATCAATATCGCGTTCACGGTTTACAAGCTGCAATTGTGGACGCCGAAGTTTTCCAAGAGGAATTTGCGACTACTGTTCGAGCTTTTGCCGCGTCTCGGAGCGAGAAATGGCAAAATCTGAAGCGCGAAAGAGACCGCCAAGCGCGATTTGCAGCGAATACACTCGCTCGGCCGATTTTGACAGCTCCACAGGCTTTTGCACCACTTTCGGACTTGGAAGGAACTCTAAACTACAGTTTGTACAGGAAATACGCACTACCAATATCAGAAAATACACAGAAAAGTGGTTTAAGACCTGTAACTTCGTACTCAGAACTACGAACACAAGCAGATTTGCTATCGGAGATGAAGAAGAAAAGTAAAGAGTACCCACCAGAAGCAACAGAGAAGATAGGACCATTTTTACCTATGGTTTGATGATTTAAGATCTTAAGTATTGTCTTAAATCAGCATTTTGGGTCGATTTACACATCGTGGAGGGTTAAAAGTGGTGTCTTAGAGGTTGTTACGCTGCTTTTAATACTGGACAAATCCCAAGACGCCATTATTTGGTGAAGAACCGTGGTGGTTTTTGTGATTAGATGGGAGTCAAGTGCACAAATTGTACATCCTGATAGTGAATCAAATCTCTTTAACTGTTTTTGTGAACTTGGATCAGTTTCCAGTTAAGAATTCGTGGAAGCATAACCACTTACTGTCAGTTTATTGCACAGAGTTTCAGCTCCACCATTTCAACTTTCATGACAAATTTGATGAAGTTTCTTGTTTCTTCCTTTAACCATCGCACTAAATTGTCGTGAGTTAGTTGCTGCTCTTCAGTCAAAATTATTTACCAGATTATTATAGCGAGATCTTCTGCGAAAGTATCAAGTTTAAAACTTATTTTGTGCCACATACGATCGTGAAATATCCAATAATTCTCTCGCTTCTCTTTCATGATTTTCATCACTTCCATGTTACTATGTATCAGTCGCTAAAATACCCCTTTTCTCCATACTTTCAAGCATTTGGTGCAGTGATCACTCTTTTAATACTGAATATTCGAGAAAAAACATATTTTTCATTCGACCACCGTCCACATCGTCACAAATCTCATGAAATTGGGCAAGTGCAGCAGAAATTTAGATTTTTTCATTCGTCTTTCCAAAGTATCAATGAAACATCAGCAGTTGTCTCGTATTTATAGTATTTAACGTCTTCCCAAGCTCTAATTATCATATTTAATCCCTACTGTTGACTATGCGTAGAGCTCTTTCTCCTTCAACTGAGAGTGCATCACCACTAACACTTGTACCAGTGAATGGCAGTGGTTTAGACACTTCTTTCCGAGATATTCTTCTCCCTCTCAGTCGTCATGAACTTGTGTTAGTAATTGGCAAGTGCGTTGTACTACAAAACACCCAAACTCAAGCCTTAACTTTCATACCAGGACAAGAATCTGTCACTTTCCTAGGAGAAATCACAGCAATGGCTTTGTGTGGGAAACGTCACCATCTTTCCGTTTGTCGAGCTGCTGTCAAAGTGGAAAACAACTCCGAGACGACGACTTCACCAGCTTCGATCTCCATTTACAGCGTTTTAAAAAGTAAAAATGGATCAACTCGACGTCTTCTTCTGCTTAAAACCTTAACTGTATCATGGACAGATCGATTTGTAGGAACAGCTTTGTCTCCTGATGGTAAATTAGTCACTTGTCAAGCTGCAAATTCCAATTGGAGTTTGGGCGTTTGGGATTGGGATCGTGGTCGCCAAGTCGCTCTTTCGGATGTTCATTGTCGAGTGTCTCGAGTTCGCTTTAATACGATTGATATGGCGCAAATCTCGACTAGTGGTGGCAATTTGTTGCGTATCTGGACATTGTGTGAATATTCCTTAAAACCTCTTGCAAGTTTTAAATCTGGGGACGAAACGAAGGTGAAAAACGTGGTAAATTACGCTGATCACGCGTGGCTTCCAGACGATGTTTTAATCGGTTTATTAGAAGATGGAGACGTGCAATTAATAGTAAACGCTGAATTAATTCAAACGCTTCGTGCTGTACATAAAGGAGTTGGCAAATTACATTGTATGAGTCCTTTAAGCAATGGCGAAGGAGTTGTTATTGGAGGAACTCATGGTCTTTTATCAGTCGTTAGAGTGGCGTCAAAGATGTTGAAAGTGAATGAGAAGGAGCTTCATCTTCAACGTCGGATGCGAGTACCCAACACGTACGTTAAAGACAATTTTCTAGTTGAATTGTCTGGTAATTTATTGATCATTTTCTCTTGTTTTTGTAATTTTTTAGAGAGCGAATTGTAAGTGTAACAACTGATCCTGCTGCTGCGATGCTGCTTTGTTGTACTGAAAATGGCTACGGAGCTTTCGATCTCAGTAATTTGTGTCTTCTTCGCGGTGATGACGAGATTATTGCGCTAAATTTGCTGTCATCTACGCCACTTTCTCACCAAATGGAGCGATTAAGTGCAGCTTCAAGACGTCCGTGTTTTGCTGCAGCTTGTCGCTCTCCAGATGGAGATTCTGCTGTTCATTTATGGAGTCAAATCGATTGTCACGAGTGTTTTATTGCTCATCCACTAGAACAACAATCGCCATTAAGTTTGGATCTTCATCCTTCAGGCTCGGAATTATTAGTGACTTTCTCGTCCAAACTGCAAATTTATTTCGTTTTGCTCGATTCCTTGCGCTTAGGCTTCGAACTGTCGAAGAAACAGCTCTCACATGCGCAATATAGTCCAAGTGGCGCGCTCTTTGCAGCTGTTCATGCAACAAACAAAACCATTTTCGTGTACAAAAGTTTGACTCGTGTGCAAAGAGAACCGCAAATTGTTGGCATCTTTCGAGATTTTCGCGATACGATCGAAATCTTCCGCTGGGCTGTTCACGATTGCAGCGTTTTTGCAGTTGATGCAAGTGGAGAACTGCGTCATTGTCAATTATATTGGCAAAGAGGAGGAGAAGTGGAAGATTTAATGGAAACTTACAGTGTAACGCAAACTTTGGCACCAACTAATACAATAATTGCGCTTACAACTTGCTATATGGACCAGGAAAGTCACGATTATGTGGTTTTTGTAGCTGAAAAACACAGTTCCAGCGCTAATAAACGAACGGCAAGTACTCAAACGTTAGTTCGTGGATGGGTAAATGGGGAATTTGCACTTGAAGCACTACAAAATACTGCAAATGGAAGTGTGGGCGAGAATTTGGCACTTGAAATCACAGCACTCGAAGCAGGACGAGGAATGGGAGGAAATACAAGTGAAGATGGCTACATGTACTCAAATCTCCTGTTTGTAGGTACAGCCAATGGGTCAATAGTGCTTTTTAACTGGAAAAGAGGTACTCGAAGTGGGGAAAACCGGTCATCAATTCTCCTTTCGACTGCAATTAAACGTGTGGATTTACACACAGCACCAGTAATTGGGTTGTTTTACTCTCCTCAGAGTCGATTATTACTGACAAATGCTCGAAATGGAGTAGTTTTAGCATGTAAATTAAGTCGAGAGAATTCTCGAGATAAAGAAAGTTCTTCAGCTTTAACAATTGCTATTCGAGATGAACAAAATCTTCAGGATTTATCTACTAATTCCTTCACGAGTATTTGTCAGCCAGAAGAATTAGCAGTTTACGATCGTAGTAAAATTGAGTTGGCGGGACTTAAACTCTTGGATTTAGATGGAGAATTACAGCAGTTTAAAATGGAGAACGAGATGTTAAGTCGACAATTGAATGACCAACGCACTCGATTTGAGAGTTCTTTACAAGGAAAACTGGCAGCTTACGCGAAATCAGCAGAAGATGAGCAAAAACATTTGCGAACAGCTCTGGACGCTCGATTTGGTGGAGAAATTAACGAACGAGACGAGAAACTGCGTTCGTTATCGCAAGATGCTCGTTCAGCTCAAGAGAATTATTTGTTTACAATAGAAAAACTGCAAACTGATGGAGATTCGCTACGTGAACAACTTCACGCTGCAAAACTTGACTTGGAAGACGAACACAAAAGAGCGCAAGAGTGCGAATTGCACTTGGAATATGAAGGCCGCAAACAACTGCGAGAAGCTAAAATTCAGTATAAAAATTCGCAAATTCAGTTGACGGAGGAGCTGGCGATGACACGAAGACAATTGCAGGAGGTTCTTGTACAACAAGATCAGGATGAATTAGTGCAAATGGGTCAACTTGCAAATTCTATTGAGAATGAGAAGAAGAAGAGTGCAATGCAACTTTCTGAACAGAATGGGAAAGCTGCAGCGCTAAATCAAGAAGTGAAAATGTTGCTAGGAGCTCTGAATCAAAAAGACGGTGAGTTGCAAGGAATGTCCATCGAGTACGACGAACGTTTGCGCGAAATGGAGGCACTAGGAGCGAAATTGGCGGATGAAAAAGCTCTAACGAAGAGAATCTTGCGAGAAAAAGAGGAATGTGCAGTGCAACTCGCAGACCAACGACGTTTATTTGCGAATTTGCAGCGTTTGGATGGGGTACATCGCTCTCAATTGGAGTTACTGCAAAAACATATTCTACCAAAAGACTGCGAATTGGCGCATATGCAACAACATTTAACTCAATTGCACGATGTTAATCAAGAAGTTGTAGTGCAAGCGAATATCAGTGATCGATTGCGTGTTGAGACTTGTTCACTCGCAAAAAAACAAGAACGAGATTTTCATACTGCAATTCAACGTTTAGAACGTGTTCGACACTCGATTGTAGTTTTACAAGAAGAATTAGGCGAATTAGTGAGACGAAGCGCTACACAGGAGAAAAGTACACTTGTTACAGAAATTGGACGTTTTCATAAGCGAATGACGCGCCAATTGGACACTTTGCAAGCGTGTGGAGACTCAAATGAGGAAGTGAACGCAGAATTGCATCGGCAGAACCGATTTTTACTCCAAAACAAACATTCTTTACGTCGACAAGTGGAAGCAGGAAAGCGAGAACGACACAAACTTTCAGCTGCACTTTCGTATCAAAATGCTTCGTTAGTTACTGAATTGAATTCGTATCGGAAAATGAACAAGGAATTGGAGAGAAAATTGCGAAAATATGAAGACCTTGGAGCACAAACTGCTTTTTCAAGTTTCAAAAATGAAGTTCCAGAATTTGATGAAATTCGGACGGAAATTGACGGTCGAATGCAGCAGAATATGACAATAGCAATGACGGAACTTGAGACTACGGATAGCAGAAGCTCTAGGAATAATACACAAACGCTGACTGGACGACGAAATCCTCCTGTTCGAACGAAAGCACGACCCAAATCAGCTGCAGTAGGAGGCACGAGAAGGAAAATTACATTAACCTAGCTAAAATTTAGGTTAAAAAGCAGTTAGCGAAGGTTAAAGTGTGAATTGTTTTTAGTAAAAATGAATGTTTTTCTTTGTAGTAAGTACTCAGTCTACTGTTTCTCTACCTTTTACGGCTTTTTATCGTATTACTAGCTGGAATTCGCTTGTTGTCATGGAATTAACCCACACAGACGCTCTGATAGGTGGGGATGAGGTATTTAATGTTGATGAAAGCATCATCTCCTCCGTGTGACTCCATAATCTCCAGTGTTTGTTGAATGAGATCTCCTAGATTCAACTGTTTGCGTTGGCCATAGTCAATAGAATCACCAATATTATCTGTACAACAAAAGAGGTTTAGTGACTAGTGAAATAGTATAATCTTACAGATGAAAGCCAACATGAGCGTACCATTCTTGCGAATGAAAATGTTGAGGACGGGTAGAATCTGCCTGTAGTAAGGTACAATGGCTTGACCGATAAGTCCTGGACCAGTTCCTGGCTGTGCCGCCGACTCACACGTCACCATAAGCTGCAGAATGCGCAGAGTCTTGACCAGAATACCGGCATTCCGCGTGTTGAGAGCGTCTAGCAACACTTAAATTAGGAAAATTGAAGCGTTTTCATCACGAAATGACGTACTCTTGACCGGGATAATAAGCTGCGGAATGACAGGCAGTACTTTGTTGCTGGCATTGATGAGCATGTCCTTAATACCTTGTTCTGATAGAAACGCGTACGGCTCCTCAACTTCTCGTAGTCCGTCAAAGAAAATCGGGAGGTAATGGTGGAAATCAAGCTGCAAAGTTCACCACAAATCGAGTTAAATTGCTCACAACAAACTCCTTCTTTAGTCATTCCACTTACCTTTGTGATGTCCACTTTCCAGGCCACCATGTTACGTACTCCACCATGGTCAATCTGGATGGGGAGATCGCCACGCTCGTAGAATCTACGAAAGAACCATTAAAATGAGCAAAAGTAACCAAAAAACTACAACAAAGTGTCATTTTTATCTTCTCACCTTCTGAAAGAAGTGTCTGGTGGGTTCGAACGCTCTCGAAATGCTGCTGGCTGCTGATGTCTCGAACGTGGAGACACATTCTCATGTTTGTCCACCTGAAATTAAGTAGTTACGACGTTCAGGTCAATATAATTTTAGTTAAAATAAGATCTTCCCATACCTTGAGCGTCTTTTCCAAGTCCACTGAGCCTCCAGTTCCTTGACCTTTTCGAAGAAAGCCATCGGTGGTATGTACTCTGGTGGGTTTGGACAAGGAAAACGCGCTAATGTGCGCTGAATCGTCCACTTTCTCGTTCGTACGCCGCTGTTTAAAACCCCCAAAAGTAAAAATCAGTTCATAATTACATTTGCAAATTAAATACCGACTTGTCCCGCACCTTCAGAACCACCGAAGTCGTATCGAAGCAGCTTCCTGTTTCTGGTAATGTGATGCTTTTGGGTACAATCCGAGTGCTGACATTAGGAATTCGCCCCGCCATTGTCTTCTACTGCCTTGTAAATTGAGTTAAAGAAGCTTTTAGAGAGCTGAAAGACTCGATACGGCGCTCTATTCTCAAGTGACTGAAAGCAAAACGCCCATACAAGTTCAGAATAAATATAAAGAGTTCTGCTAATAACCGTCTCATTTTGTACTTGCCTTACGTTATATTTAGCTTAAAAATAAGGTAAAAAATGTATTTTTCTGTTACTCTAGTGTCTAAGCTATAAAGAGTTCTGCTAATAACCGTCTCATTTTGTACTTGCCTTACGTTATATTTAGCTTAAAATAAGGTAAAAAATGTATTTTTCTGTTACTCTAGTGTCTAAGACATGTGTCAGACCCAGTGGATTCGACACCGAGGGAATTGAAGCTTAACAGTAGAAAAGTATGCGGCGGTGGTTTCCATATCAGCACAAGCGCCAATGTACAACGTTTCAAGTGGAGATTTGCGACTTACCAACGTCTGAAAGGCGGCAATTGTGAGCTGATTGCAAGCTTTTATGTTGAGATGCAGTAGCTGTTGACAGCGTAAAATGACGGCTGCAAATCCTTCGTCCGTAATATTGTAACAGAATTCAAGTGACAGTCGCTTCAGGTTAATTGCGCGAGGAGCCATCGCTTTGAAGCCGACATCATCAAGCGCAACACAGCCTTGCAAAAGCAGAACGGATAGTTGCGTGCACCCCGCAGTTATATCCGTTAAGTCGTCATTCTGCAGTGTTCGACAGAGCGAAAGGTTGAGTGACTGCAACTCTGTACATCGAGCGATTGCTGCAAAAGTTGCGCTGCCGAGACTTTGCAGTGCGCTGACGTTCAGCGAATGCAGCGTGTACCTATTGGTCATGACTAATGCAGCCACACCACGATCATCAAGGCCTGCACATCCACTCAAGTCGAGTGTGGCGAGTTGACAAGTTGATTTTGCGCAAACGAGTTGCTCGAGATGGTACAAGTCGACGCCTTGCACTTTGGGACAGCGCGCGAATGAAAACGACCGAAGGTTGCGCTGCATTCGCATGAGAAAGCGAAGTGCAGGCCCAGAAATCTGTTGGGAAGTAGATAAATCAGTCAGAGATTAAATAGAGGCAACCTAACTTTCGATACAAAGCTGATTTTACCTTCAGACAACGATCAAGTACGATTTCTTCCAGTGTCAACGACGAGTGTTGAGCCAGAGCGACGACGGATCGATCGGAGATTCTTCGGCACATTGTGAGGTTGATTTTCTGCAGCTTGGGGCAGTTAATGGCGATGGCAACGATGCCGTCGTCTCGTACTCTTGAGCAGCCAGAAAGATCCACTTTAGTCAACTTAGGACAAGCACGTGCGATGGCTATCAACGACTCGTCTGTGAGTTTAATACAGTGCAGCGCCAATGTCTGAAGACTCACACAGCGACAAAGCTGCTCCAGTGCAGCGTCAGAGATCTGCTTGGACTCAACGTCTACGTGTCGAAGCTGCTCACAGCCGAGACCTTTAACCAGATGTGACAACAGCGGAGATGTAACTCGAGGGCCATAAAGCGCCACGCTTTGAAGTCGCGAGGCCTCGACTGATAAGTTGCGGCCGCTTTTACTGCGCTGTGGTTTGCGCTCAAGTAGCACAGCTGCTGCAGCTTCCAACTCGTGTTCACCTGTGCACCACGTCTGCAAATCAATCAGTTAGTTCTCTTGATATAAATTCTTGCAGTCTTTAGAACTAAACGTACCAAATCTGCATGTTGCTCTCGATGTACCGACGCGAGTGTGAGTCGTCGCCATCGTTTGGATACACGCGCCAAGCCATGCCATCGATCCTGTAGGTGAACGAAGCGACAAACGTGTGATAGTAGCAAATGGTCCGGCAACTGCTCGATGTCACTCGTCATGGCAACAATCGCAACTGCAAACGGCCGGACACTCCAAGAGCTCCATCCACCAAGGGGTGTAACCACCCGACCACTTCAACGTGGTGTAAGTTCACACATATATGTGTAAACATGGTGTATGGTCGTTAGGTGAGTTTTTCAAGATGACGGAAGCCGACATGGCGTTCTTGCTGGGCGACTGTCGCGAGCTGCAGCGGCGTGGATTGCTGTCGACTGAGCAGCTTCGTGAGTTCGAGGCAAGTGTCTCTTCTGCGTCTACTCCTCCTGTTGATGTCTGTAAGCGCGTATCATCTCTGCTACTTCAGGAAGCAGACGCCATCGTGGATCGCGTACGACTGCAGTGTAATGAACAGGAGAAAGACACAATCGGCAACTCGGAGCTGGCAGCGGTGGCTGTGGGTGGCGCTTTGGGTGCGTTAAACGCCTGGATGCGACCTGCAGCTGCGCCGACAGCCACCGCGAAAGCTCCGACGTTGTGGGCCAGCGCATACGACGGCGCGCTGGCGACGTTTAATGTGGCCAAACGCAAGCGTCGCGTACAGCAACTACAGCTCAAATTACTGAGCGGAGACGTGGCTACCTGCAGTCATGTGGTGTTCTGTATCAACGGCTTCATGACACAGAGCGACGACCCCACGCGCAACTGGCGCGAGTGGACACAGGAACACGAGAGCGCCGCAGTCTTTGCAGTACAGTGGGAGGCTGGTGACGCCGCCGCATGGAACAACTTCTGCACACACGTGAATGAGCACATGGGCAGCTCCTCTGTGTCGACCATGCTCACGCACTTTACGGAGAATCCGTGGCACAATGCACAGGGAAAGGCGGACCAGGTGGGTGTGTTGCTGGCTCGTGTGCTGGCTGAGCGGCCGACACTGCTGCGTGGCCGAAAGATCTCGCTCTTTGGTCATTCACTAGGCGGTGCCGTCATCTACAGCACCTTCCAGGAGATGGCCAAGTTGCGTGCAGTAAAGACAGAAGACGATTTGCCGACCATCTCCAACGCCGTGAGCTTCGCTGGTGCGTTCATTCCCGACCCACAAGGCCTGGAGAACGTCTCGAAAGCTATGGACCCGAACGGCGGCAAGTTCGTCAACGTCTTCTCAATGCGCGACGGTGTGTTGTCGAAGCTTTTCTGGGCGCTGCAACTGCCTGGCTCAAACAATCCGGCAGCTGCAGGCTGCGCGGCCGTCGCCTTCGCCGCCGCTGAGCGCTGCGTAAATGTTGACGTATCAGACCTCGTGATTCCTCGTATGGACACCCACTTCGGCCATGGCTACGCGCAGTTTATGGAAGCGATTAAATCTCGCGTGGTGCCGCATCTCCTGCGTCCTTAGACTGAAACACCCAATTAAACTACATTTCCATCTAAAAAGTACCTGTAGTTTTGATTCTGCATGTCTTGTCTTCTCTGACTACTTAAACATATTCCCGAACGCACTTTTCTCCTTGGCACGAGCTTCAGCATCGTACGCGCGTTGTTTAAGCTGCAACGTGCGCATCTCCCCACGCACTGCCGCGTTCTTGGGCTCTTCGTCCAGTAGTTCGCTCAGTAGCGCATGGGCGCGATCGTAATGAGCCATTTGCACCAGAGCTTGCGCTTTGCGGAAACGAGCCTTGCTGTGTCGTGGCTCGATCGCAAGCACCTTTTCACAACAGTCGAGTGTCTTGGCTGAAGGAGAACCGAGCTTCAAGTGACACAGAGCCATGTTGGCCCACACAGCCACTTTAACGCCTTGAATCTGATCGCCTTGCTCTGGTGACGCACTCATGCCGGCCGTTGCCTGTGCGTATTGCGACATGGCGTCACCTGCCACTGACAGACCGTTCACGTACGCAAACACCTTGGCGTACGAAGTCAGTGCGCGCTTGAGATCCGTTTGCTTAACCAGCAGGTTTCCCTGGCGCTTGAGTAGCTCAGCCTGCTCTAATTTCTCCTCCACAGACAGCATGCCCATACGGGGCTTCCAGGAGGACAACAGCTCCACGTCGCTGATCTCGGGCGTCATCTGGGGCGTCATGTCCGTCATCGTTGCTTAGACAACGGAATCGCCGAATAATTATGAAGTTCCAAATTCTATTTTGACATTTAAGATACAATCTTTAGTATACCGGTACTTTCAGGTTTAGGAGCTAATACCGGTATCAATACCTAAAAAAAAGTGATGGTACAAGACCTTCATTCTGACTAACGATCTTGGTTTCAGTAAGATAGGTGCATGACTATTCGTAGGTCCAATATATGTGTTACGGAAGGTAGTGCGTCAGCATCGACCAGCCACTGACACTTTTCAGTTTTTGGGGGCGATAAGCAACATGAGTGGGGTTGCTACAATGTCTGAGGACGAGTACACGCTAGAGGACATTTCATGGGACGAAATCGACAAGCTCAAGTACTATGTACTGGGCCCTACCATGTTCCTGGCCGTACGCGCTGCTGTGTACCCGAGTAACTTGGTCAAGACGCGGCTGCAGGTGCAGTCCAAGCACAAACCGCTCTACTCAGGCACTGCCAACGCCTTCGCAACCATTTTTCGTCAGGAAGGGATGCGTGGTCTGTACAAAGGATTCGGAGCCAGTACTGCTAATGTATTGACTGGGAACCTCTACATATCCGTCTACGAAAAGTCGCGTAAGGTTTTCAAGGACCACACGACGGTGAGGCAGTCAGACTTCCTGCACAGGGAGAAAACTTTGACTGATGCAGTACTGTTGTTGTAACTGTTTGCTGCCAGATGGGAGACAAATGGGGCAACTTTGCAGGTGGTGCTGTCGCCTCGCTCGTCTCGCAGACGGTTGTCGTACCGCTGGATATCGTGTCACAACGCATGATGCTGAGCGGTCAGGGGCAGGACGTGCGTAAGACACGGGAGCGCGCCAAGAGCTTCGTGAGCGTGACGAAGCATGTGTTTCGCTCTAACGCATGATGCTGAGCGGTCAGGGGCAGGACGTGCGTAAGACACGGGAGCGCGCCAAGAGCTTTGTGAGCGTGACGAGGCACGTGTTTCGTTCCGAGGGCATTCGTGGATTCTACAAGGGCTACGTGCCGTCCATCGCGACGTACGCGCCGTCATCGTCCATTTGGTGGGGCACTTACGGACTGCTCGTTCCTGTGTACTACAACTCAATGAAGGACTCGCAGATGGATCCGTTCTGGAAACAAGGTGTGTAAACTCGTGAGAAGAGTATTCAGATTGTGTTTGACTCATGGGGCTGGTTTGTTTGTTTGTTGCAGTGGTGGCGCAGGGGGTGAGTGGTGCGAGTGCAGGCATTATCACCGGCATCGTGACCAACCCCATGGACATTGTACGGACAAAGGCGCAGGTGTACACACAGTATGGTGCCATGGACACTCTCAAGTATATTTTAAAGACCGACGGTCCCATGGGGCTCATGACTGGTCTCTCTGCGGTGCGTTCCTGTCCTATGCTTGATAAACATGGTAAGTAAGTTGCAGTCGCTAACTTGTCTATTTGTCATTACAGCGGCTACTGGCGATGGGTCCTTCCGGCATTCTCATGGTCTCGTCGTACGAGTTCGTCAAGCGCATGTGCCGGAAGCCGCAAGAAGAGCTCGACGCCCAGTAACGTTATACAGCACTAGATTTTGTTCTCTAGTGTCCGTCAATAGACCCTTTTGTAAGAAACAAAACGCATACTTCAAGTAGTACATTACTACAGTCCTTTCTTGTTTTAAAGGGTTAAATAGAGGTTAAAAAGTCTTGGTTAACATTTTCATAGTAATAATTTGGCACACGAGATCAAGAAGTCATGGCGCTTGACGACGAGGCTGACGCCGCCCGCGCGCGGCTCCAGCTACATGATCTCCAGCGCCAAAACGAGACTCGCGCCGCCCTCCGTGCCGCCAACTGCGCGGCCAGCGTCGTGTCCTCGCGCGCGCAGCTGTCGCGTCTAAAGCTCAAGTCGGACATAAAGCGTTCGTCCGCCTTCGTCAAGAAGCTTCGCGTGCTGTGCGAAGCCAACGCTGAGTCACTCCTTCGAGATGCCAGTGAGCTCAACCTTACACGCTACGTAAGCGAGTGTGTTGCGGCGTTGGCCGACGCGCCGCTCAAGCCCGCGGACCTGCCAGCCGCCGTCAAAGTGTCTTCACTCCTTCATCAACGCTACGAGGAGTTCGCACCGGGTATGACGCGCACACTTGTGGGCAGCTTTGAAGGCTCTTACGCGTCGGATGACAAGAGCAAAATGCTCAAACGTCGGCTACTGCTGCGGCTACTGTGTGAACTTTACTTGGCTGGAGTATTGGACGATGTGCAGGTTATTGCTCATATCATTCAACGCGTAGCCAAACGTGAACAACCAGGAGCCAACAAGAGAAACAAAGGGAACATGTCACTGGGTTCTAATGCGTCACAGCAACTGGAAGTTCCGCTACTTGTGAGCTTCGCCAAATCTGTGGGTCTCGACTTTCTTGGTGTTCAGCCTAAGAAATTCAAGGAAATGGAGAAAATTCTGACTGGGACGGATGAATTCCAACAATTTGTGGACAATTGGACGCCTGTAGTGCCAAAAGAAGTACAAGATGAGTGTCTGGCCTGTTATCTGGAAGCTTATGAGATGATTTGTAAGTTTTACTTGGCGCAACATGCTACATTTTTGAAGTTGGAGGCCAGGAATGAGAAGGAGGATGCCAATCGAGGAGAAGTGACGGATGAACACGTGCAGGAACTCAAGAACGCCAAGTTGCTGTTTGAAAAGCTCCAGACGAGTGTTAATTCGCTCGCAGACGCGCTGGATCGTGAAGTCCCATCGCTTCCAGTGGAGGAGAAAGATGATGGCTCAGGTCGTGGGGGGATTCTTGTATGGGAAGGCGGAGAAGGTGGCGGTCGTGAACTGAGTCGCGACGGACCGTTTGATGATGAAGCGACACGGTCTTTTTACCAAGACTTACCTGATCTATTAGAGCTCGTGCCTGCAGTTGTGCTAGGACTCACGGAAGCGGATGTTGCTGAGCTTAAAAAGAAGAAAGAAGCTACTGCAGCTGGAGAAGAAGAAGTTGAAGTGGAGCTGGAGGAAGAAGCTGATGGACATGTTGATGAGGACGGAAAAGAGATTGGGGATGTGGATGATATTACCTTAGAAGATGTTGAAGCAGATGCAAGTAAAGATCCTGTTACAGCAGACGTTGAGGAGGAAGAGAGCAAGAGTAAACATGAGACGGATGAAACCAGTACAGGGGACAGCACAACAACCTCATCGACCAGTGGAACAAGCAGTTATCATCATCAACTGGATGCGTTTTACGCCTCGCTAGAAGATTTGGTAAATCGTGATCGCTGTGATAAAGCAGCAGTGGAGTTCTGCTATCGCAACTCGAAAGCAACGAGAAATCGCCTGATTAAGACGCTCTATGCTGTGCCACGTACCCACTTGGAGCTTTTATCCCACTATGCACGTCTTGTGGCTACATTGCAGAGTGTGCTTAAGGAAGATATTGGTGGAGAACTTGTAGGGATGCTCGTTGGTGAATTTCACGGTTTGATTAAAAGACGCAACCAGTTCCGCCTTGAATCGAAGATCAAGAACATCCGCTTTTTAGCTGAGCTCGTCAAGTTTCGGATCTGTCCGCCCAACACAGGTTTTCGTTGCCTACAAAAGTGTTTTCAGGACTTTCAGGGCCACAACGTGCACGTGGCTACCACTTTTCTTGAGAATTGTGGTCGGTTCTTGTACTGTTCGAAACACACACACGTACGTACCGTAAGTTGCTTAAATGTCATGATGAAGCTGAAGGCTGCGAAGCATTTAGACCCGCAACTAGAGACACTCGTGGAAAATGCGTACTACATGTGCAAGCCGCCTGAGCGTGTGGAGCGCCACGTGAAGCAGTACGATCCAATGTATTTGTTCTTAATCAAGGTATTGTACCAAGATCTGAACGGTTCTAACATTAACAAGGTGGTGAAGACTTTTCGTCGCCTTCCATGGCAGGAGAGTACAACCTGTCCAATGGTTTTAAAAGCGCTACTAAAAGTGACAAAGGGCAAGGTGATGCAGATGAAATGGATCTGTGATTTGGTGAAGGGGCTTTCACGATATCATGATGAGTTGCTGGTGATTTTGGTGGACGATGTACTGGAGTATATTCGGTTCGGACTGGAAGTCAATGACTATCGCGATCACCAACGCAGTCTTGGATACGTAAAATTGTTAGGAGAGATATACAATAGCGGTCTTGTGAGTATGAATGTCGTGGTAGAAACGCTGTACCTTCTGATCAATCATTCCCATGACATGTTGACGCTGCCACAGTACAGTAGTGATAAAATCTCTGCGGCGCAATTGTTGGAGATGAAGAAACGATTTTTGCTGGTTCCTGACATGAGATACGATCCCCGTGTGCCAAGTGAAGTGGATGGTCCCAGTGAAGTGTTCCGTGTGCGTCTGATAAGTGCTTTGATTGAGACCTGCAATGGGAGTGGAAGTCCAAGTATGTCTGGAAGCAGTAGCATTTCCAATGAACGAGGCATTTCCAGACCCCGTCTTGGTCGCTTTATGACGTTTTTCCAGCGATACCTTTTTTCCAAGACAGAAGTACCGATGGAAACGGATTTTGTCATATTTGATCTCTTTGAGATGCTTGCAAGCAGCTTAAAAGACCATTTTAAGAAATTTGAATCGTGGGAGGAGGTCGATCAAGCTGTCCAGGAAATTCTTCGTGGCGATTTGGAGGAAGCTGAACGTCGTCTGTCAAAGAAGAATGCGGCGCTGTTAATGGCTACGAATGGTTTGGAGACTGTAGCGGAAGAGTCTCTTTCACAACCAGCGGATGATGACGATGAATTCCTAGAAGACGAGGAAGACGATTCGGATGATGAAGATGACGATGAGGATGAACATGAACATGATGAAGATGATCAAGTTGGAGTTGATGATGTTGGTGACGACGATGAGGAGGATGAGGATGACGATGAAGAAGATGAGGAGGAGGAAGAGGAAGAAGAAGAAGAGGAACATTTTATTATCCATGATCGTATCCAGAAGAGCGAGGAGGACGAGGAGTTTGAAAAGGCTTTTAAGACGATGATGCATGGATCTGCTGACACGCGGAAGCCTGCAGCTCGTGTGAATGTGGACAAAATGGCTATTCCAACTGTAGTCAAAAACTCAGCTTCACTGCCTCCTGCAGGTCCCCGTGGTATCTTGTCATTTGATACTAGTGAATCGCCTGATGGAGTGGTCTTTCGCATGTTACGCCGTGGTAACAAGGGCAAAGTGGAAGCGCGTCAATTGGTGGTGCCTGAAGCTTCTTCTCTGGCTCAACATAGTCATCGCCAAGAAAACGCTGGAAAGAAGGAGCAATCGGAATTAAAGCGTCTTGTGTTGCAGAATATGGAGCGAGACGATTTTATGAGTGACGGACCTCCCTTGGAAGGCGTTCCCAGCTTCGTTCCCCCGCCACGCGCTAATGTAAGCTACAGCAACCAAGCAAGTGGACAGCAACCGGGAAGTGACCCCCGTATTGGCTTTGGCGGTGGTAGTGAGTGGAATAACGCGGAATTTGGACTTCGTCGAGGTAAAGGATATCGTGGTTCGAAGTAGTTTCGACGCTGGAGGAATTGGTTGACACTGACGGGAGACAAGAGACTGATGGCCCCTTTTTCAATGAAATGCTGACTGAAGTCGGAACAAGCGCTTGGTGACTTTTGCTGAAAAGGGTGAATTTTCAATTTCAACTAAACACATTCTGGACTGGAAAATAATGCTTGATGATTTCAGCAAATAGTGAAAGTGCAAGACGAATGACTTTTTCACATAGCGATACTGAAGCAGTATTGAGCGAGGCAGTCAAGAAGTATGGGCTCTTGGATGGATACGAAGAGGACAGAACACGTAGCAAACAAATATTCACCATTAGCCTACAAGACTTTTTTTCATTTAAAAAGAATATCCATAAATCGGAGATCAGTCGTTTGCCTTGCTTTGAACAGCATTTCCATTAAATTCAGCTAAAATAAAATAAAAAATTCATCATTCAGCGGATATTTGTTAGTACAAGTAATACAGTAGTACTACTAGTACTAATGGAATCTGAACAGCAGCCCTTATAAAAACAAATTGACACGAATGCCTTTTATTAACGGCTGTAGCAGTACGACATTTCGTTGCTGGGTCCTAGCAAATTACTTGCAAGGCGCCGAGAGCTTTAAGACAATAATCCTCTTAGCACGCGGTAGGGGTGGTGGGGGTGGCAGCCGGGGTAACAGCAGGGGTGGTCGTCTCAGCCGAAGGAGCGGTCGTCTCAGCCGAAGGCGCAGTGGTCTCAGCCGAAGGAGCGGCCGTCGTGGCATCCGGGGCTGGGGTCTCAGCCGAAGGAGCGGTGGTGGCGGCGGGGGCCTCCGTGGCGGGCGAAGACGTGCATCCAGGCTCGAAGTTGTCGGCCAGGCTCTTGACGTTCATGACGGCTCCGCTCGTGGGGATGTTCAGGTCGCAGTCGGGCGGGTTGGTGGCCATCACGTTCTTGATGAGCTCGTGACAAGCGTCCACCTCGCACATGGCAGCGCTCTGCTCAGCCGTGGGCAGCGCCGTGGCGTACAGCATGTTGTAGCCAGAGTCCGAGGCACACGTGGATAGGGCCGTTCCCTGTAGCAGAGAGACCATAGACGTGTAGGCAGAAGCCTGCTGGGTGGGCGAGCAAGGCTCACCGTTGATAGAGGCCACGAAGGCGAGGGCGGCGGCAGCGACAGCGTAGTAAGTGTTCATCTTGAGGAAGTTGGGGGGGGAGTGTGGTGCGGAAAGCAAATTGGAGACTGAGCTGGTTGGTACGAGGCTCGCAGGAAGTTTGCCATAAAGTTGCAGCACGCTGACAGCAAGCAGTGGAGTGGGACTTCCAAGCTGATGCGGCGGACAAGGAAAGGAGAAGGAAGTCATGACAGTAGACACAAGCGGAGGTAAAATCACCCGGTTCTGGCGCAAAAGTGGCTGAAAACACCAGTTCCTGGTAAATTGCTGGCTAATACGCTCTGGCTTTGCACAGTGAGTGATTCATCCTGTGTTGTAGGCGGTCCGCACGGTGAAAAAGTGAATCCTGGACGTCACGAGTTTGTAGCAGAGACGGGCCTGGGGGTATCCGCTTTCCCCGTGTCCCAAAGCAGATTCTGCAGTCGTCTGCAGGTGAGTAACAAGTCCCAACGTCAGTGCAGACTGAAGTGGCACCTTCTTTTGTAGGCATCGACGCACCTTTCTATCGCTGCAGATGGCTGCAGTTTCATGGGGAGAGGATCCTCAGTCGGAGGCTCCAAGGATCTTTGTCACCTGTAAGAAGCGAGGCTTCTATTAATAATGACATGAGCCGCTCATAGTAACCAAAGAGTCAACTTTAGTCCTCACTGTCAGTGTGAAGCCTCGTTGGTGACGATGCAACATACCAGCTCTAATTTGAATTTTGAATTTGAAGTGAGGTACATTAATATCAAACATACCAGCTCTACGTGGTACATGGATCTAATATCCCACAGGTACTTACGAGCTGAACATGTATTTTATTTCATCACGGGGTATTGCATCATGCATCATCTCGTTAAAATTTCCTGGTCGCACACAAATTCGCTTGGATATTGAAGCTTTGGCCGCGGAACTACGTGTGCAGCTGAAAGCTATGATAAAAGAGGGGTGTCGATATTTTACTGTAACGACCGACATTTGGACCGTCGTACCAAGATTCACTGTGTGGACCACTACATGTTCGAAGCGAAATGCAAACAATTTTGAAAGGGGCCAGCTGCCGAATTTCGAGGGGTCTGAGGGCCAACCCCAACCCGCTCCAACCCAACTCCCTGAGTTGTGAGTTGGTTCTATTAATAAACGTTGACAGGCCTAATTGCATGTGATGTAGAGAGCGCTGAATACATGTACGTACCAGCACAGCGTGCATACCGGTACTGGAGTGTCTCGTGCAAAACGAGAGAGTCTGCGCGTTGGATTCATGCTCCCACACTTGCCATCACAAATTAGCGTAAAATACATCGATTTGAGTGCTCTAATAGTAGACCTTTCCCCGAGTTGACCGTAAACAGGGCATAACCACGATAACCCAGCGGGACCTACGCTGGACTCACTGGGAAACTTATCAGATGGTTAGTTACACGATCTCCAAGGAAAAACCAAGTAGTACCTGCTGAGGTTTATCTTTTTCGGGAGAGATGTCTCCACGGGATAAAGTCTGTCTCCTCCGAAATCGTTAGTTTCTCGGCAAAATAGAAGTTCATTTCCCGATTTACTTCGACTTTCACGGACCCATATACAAGACCAAGTAAAAAAATGCCCAGTCCGCAGACCGAAGCCCGTCAAGCTACTCGCAACCGCGTTGAAGCTGTCCTTCTGGAACTACAAGAAAGACACATCGATCGTGAGCAAGACCTCAGTCAGTATTCCAGTGGGCGTCAATTTGTGGCCGACTCTGAAGTATCGGACACCCCTCTAATGGACCCCTTTCTCGAAGTAGGTGGTCCAACAGCAGTACACGACATGACTAACTTCTCTTTGAGGGAGTTTAATGAGCTGTGGCTTTGGTCCAACAGCAGTACACGACATGACTAACTTCTCTTTGAGGGAGTTTAATGAGCTGTGGCTTAGTGTACGGGACCATGTTCTATCTAATTACAACGTCGGAAGGGGGAGGCGGTCCGGAATCAAGCCCAAGGACGCTTTCTTCATGACGCTGGTGACACTCAAAGAAGGAGGCACATGGGATAGTAACGCCAAGCGTTTTCTACAGCCGACAACATCCTTTACTGATGTTGTCACTAAGTTCATCACTCTTCTTTCGCCCAAGCTTTACGTTGATCAAGTAGAAGATAGAAGCGACGAGGCTACAATGAGGAAGGCTGCTACAAGTGGATTTTCTTTCGACAATTTTCCGTGCGCACTGTATGCTGTGGATGTGACGTTTCAGCAGAGCTGGCGTCCTGGTGGTTCTATTGCTGAAAATAAAAGTTTCTACAGTGGCAAACATCACCTTTATGGTCTTAA
>JAIKVB010000016.1:0-68254 GCA_024679045.1 Phytophthora brassicae | reverse complement strand
GTTAAAGAGTGTTTGCTTCTGTGTAATATAGTGGGTAAATACTTGCCTATTGGTCGCAATATGTGGGAGTCTGTGGCCTTAGAATACAACCTCCGTCGTGGGAGGACGATGTTAGAGCGAGACTTCGACTCGCTGAGGCGAAAATTTAAGACTCTGTACACGAAGGCCAAGCCTACTGGGATAAACGGAGAAATCCCTCCAAAACTCCGACCTATTGCACTGGCACAAGAAATACAACAGGCCATTGAGACGAAGGGGGGCTCCCGTACGTCCCATGATGGCTTCGATCGAGGAGACGAAGACACACATCTTATCCGGGAAGTTAACGCCGTGCTGGCCGCGTCCGATGGTTTAGAGCATTCTAAAGAAGGACAAGAGTATGCGTCTGTCGACGATGCAGAAGATGAGGAAGATAG
Source organism: Phytophthora brassicae (assembly GCA_024679045.1). Classification (NCBI taxonomy): domain Eukaryota; phylum Oomycota; class Peronosporomycetes; order Peronosporales; family Peronosporaceae; genus Phytophthora; species Phytophthora brassicae. The sequence goes on along the minus strand of JAIKVB010000016.1, from coordinate 67,838 downwards.
TCAAGCTATACACGACGGAACGGTGTTATACAGCCAGGAGTCTCCACGTACTTTTCAAGAGGCTCTTTCCAGTGGAGCTATTTCTAGTGGGCAGGGAATGATCTTTACGAGTACGGGAATGTACGATGCTTCTCTCGCTAATGACGTTTGCTCGGATGTGGATAGTGTAAACCGTAACTCGGTCGAGTCTTCGTCAAACCCACGAGTGATGAATGCTAACGGAGATCCAACTGATTGGGGTGACGTAGATGGCGATGGGTTGACAGAGCATCGTAAGAGACGTGGAACCCCCGAAAAATCGTGTTCATCAATTGCCGAGGCAGGAGATACAGCTACTGATTGCCCTTCTACGATGCCCGACACGGCGGGGGAATTTACGCAGTCGAGGTCGTCGACGGAGTCCCCGACTCCGAACCAGTCTGTAAGTGGTATTGCAAAAATTACAGCTCGTCCTAAAAAAAACGCCAAAGTTGTGAACAGTGCAAGACCCACGTATGCTTCGCCTGAGGGGCGACCCCTTGTCCGTGATGCGCGTAGAGCGTGTCAAGACGCCCAAGAAATGCTGGCCAATAAAAACAAAAATGCAGCCAGTAATCGTCTGGGTGGATGTGATTTGCGTGTATTGCGCGATAATCTCGAGGAAATGACAGGGAGACCTGGCAGCGCTAGTAATAAACGAGACGGGTCAGACCTCTCTAACACGGGAGCCACGTACGCGAACAACAAGAGAGCGCGCGCTAGGAAACGTCTTGAAGATTTACGTCGAGACATGGACGAAGCGGAACAAAAACACAATGGTGGTAACAACGATATGATGCAAGTGCTCGTCTTCATGCGAGAAGACTCTGATCGGCGAGCCGAAGTGGAAGACAGACGACGTCGAGAGGACAGAGACACTCGCCTTTTAGCGAAAAAACAAGAGCGTGAAGAAAGAGAATTGCAGAGACGCGAAGAAGCCCTGGCTATGGAAGGACGCCGTTTGCAGGACATGGAGCTGGCTAGGGTACTCCGTGAGGAACAGACCAGAAAGGATGCCACACTTGCTGCCGAAAATAGGCTTCGCTATGAAGAAAGACAGGAGCGAGACAGAGCCGAGGTCCGAGAGCGTCATGAACAGATGATGATGCTAATATCAGCATTGCAACGCGGAAATAAACACTTCAGGATCGTAAACGACAGATTAAAAAAAACAATTGCATCAATCTAAAGCCCTACATATTATCCTCGTGGCCATGAAAGTGAGTTGTCCTTATCTCACTTATACCAACAGTTCGAACTCGATAATTTGCTAGCCTAAACAAATTATCGAGCCGCCGTTGTCGTTTGCGCATGTCGTAAGGTAAGGGGAGAAGCAGCCTGTGATACACCTTCTCGATAGATCCCATTCCCCATTCTGCAGATTGACGAATGAATGTCACTGCCCCCGACATGATTTTGGCGGCCTTCTGTACGGACGGTAGTAGCCTGCCCAAATCCCCCTCTTTTAGAGGAGTTAAGATGCGCCCGCACATTTCCTTTCCGCAAGGGAAAGCGCTATCCGCCACTATCCCATACCTTAGATCAGGATTTAATACAGGATCTTCTAACTTTTTGCGAAAATCGAAACTTGTGTCGCCGTCGTTCCAGCTACCGGGACAGTTGTGCTTCGCCCAGACTATCAAACCGTCCGCGCTGAAGCACAATGTCCCGGTCACAAACACATGATGGAGCCATCCATTGTAGTGCGCGTTTTGAACATCTGGATCCGGAGGCTGCTGCACCTATCATTAGCCAAACATTTACAACGTCATTAACTTTTATACAACAGAAAGATCAACATTCACGTACTCTATAGTTCTTGCCGTCCAAAAAAACCCACGTAAACTGCATGAGCCGATGGCGTCTTGCAACAAGACGAGACAAAGCCTTCTGACGTTCAAAAGAGGGCCATACTATACGAGCAGGCCGGTAATTATGAAGAGCCTGCGCCAGCGCCTCTTCGGCACTGTTCAACACACGGGCTAATGTCGAGGGGGGAACCCCAAATTCCTTGCACAAAGATCCTCTGTGCATAGAGCCGACATAGAATGCAAGAATAACGCCAAGCACTTGATGATGCGCTTGTAGTTTTCTGGGACGTCCTCCTTGTGGTTGGTTGAAAGGTATGTGGTGGAATAAAGAAAACCTATCCAAAAGCTCACAAAAAGATTCTCTAATAATATCCACGTTCAGTACTCAATATTCACACCATAATAAGTTAAATTATCAGTAGAACAAAATGTCACCTCGATAGACTTGTAGTAGTGATAAAGTTTTCATCACTTCCACGATTCCACGTGTCCATCCACGATGACTCGGAAGGATCTTTAAGGCAGTGCAGAGTTACGTAGTGCCTCATAAGTATCATTCTGCGCCACTCTTGACGTAGAATCTCCAAGTTTAGACGTCTGCGGAGACGGCGAATGGACGCTTCTCGATACTTTCTTGTCTGGGAGGCTCCACATAATGCCACCAAAATACATGTAGAATCCATTTGTACACCGATTAGAAATTGGGAAATGCTTGTTATACAGACGTCATGATGTGCAATCCGACGTGTGTTGTTCCATTTGTACACCGATTAGAAATTGGGAAATGCTTGTTATATAGACGTCATGATGTGCAATCCGACGTGTGTTGCCACCAAGGGGTGGGTACCCTCCTACAGTCTCGACGTGGTCACTGTCTTCGTTCTACGTTTTGTCCGAATAGTCAGTGTTGTGATATTTTTCAATACGTTGTCTAAGTACATCTCCCTTGGTGGGACAGTCTTACCCGACTGCAACTGTCGTTTTATCTTAGTTTTGGTTGGCTTTTTGTAACACGACTTCTCGTCACTATTTTTATACGTCGAAAAGTCGCATAAACGGACGCATTAAAAAAACTCGATGAGACTTTTTAATAGGGTTTTGGAAGGCACCCATTGCACAAGCATTCACTCTTTCACACACTAACAGACACTCACTCACACACCCACACCCACACTCACTTACCCACCCGCTCACTCATTCTGCTACTCACTCACTCACTCATTTACTCACTTACTCACCCACTCTATACCATTAGTATTAAACGATTCAGCTGCTGGTTTCTTTATTTTGATGTCAACGGTTCGATCCCTGTAAATGTCGCACTAATTTTTGTAGCCTTGCTTTTAGTGAGAAAAAAAAAACCAGCGCAGCGGAGGCGTTCAGACTCACTACTGGGACCAAACCCAAAACCCACCGCCGCGGGAGCGGCAGCACTCGGCTAGTTAATACTACCAACCAGGATAAGCACGAAGATAGCCACACACGACCCGTACGAAACCTCGTAGCCGCGGATTTTCTGAATTGTCATCACGAATCTTGCTGATCTGCTTGCTTGGCTTAGATATATAATAGAGTCGTGTCGCGAGTTGCACTGATCTTCTTCGTCATCCCTGCTCGAGACTGTCTAATAACGTGGAGTTTTCGGACGGATTGACCTGCCAAGTATAACCCCAACATTTTTTGTCCTTAATCAAGGACAAAACGGGTATAAAATTGCTCCAGCAAACCCGATTTTTGTCCTAAAATCGCGATTCAAGGACAAAAACGACTTGAAGTTTGTAAGAGCATTTCCACCCGTTTTTTACTAAACTAAAAATAGTAGCTGCAGACAAGGCAGTCGATAAAGTTATGGAGGGCGACTGCTAAATACGGTTCATTTCGGGCAATTTTGGGCAAATTCGGGTTATCGCTCAGTCAAATTTAACCAAGCGACTATTCCGTTATCTTGGATTTTGTATGGGCCTTTTGTCAATGTTTAGTCGGGGTTTTGTCAACTCCAAAACTTATACGCGAACTTAAGCGGGATTAAGTTCGCTTTTTAACTCTGAACGGGTCGAAATGCTCTAAGCCCTCCTATTTATAGCGAGAAACGCTCGTTGTCTGTAATAACAAATCCATAGTTTTGATAGTTAAGCCAGCAATCGACGACCTCATAGTGAACCTTAAACGTTTTTAAGTTTTTGTCCTAATCCCAACGGCGATATGTTAAAAGTGACAATTTTGTCCTTAAGATTTTACAGTCTTCACGGCGCTTGATGATGCATTCATGCCTAAAACTACATACAGTTAATGCACAGGTTTCCATCGATGACATCGGAGTTGTACATAATTAAGAATTCAAGTGGAGCCGACGTGCTAACTTTTGGACCTTCTTTTTGTCCTAGATATCTAAACTGTTGGGGATAATTAGCTGGTTGAACTTAATTGACAACTATTCAGCATTGTGCTTACCCAAGTTAGCCTACGTTACTGGGGGCTGACTATTGCTGACTTCCTATCCAGTTGATTGCTTTAAGTCAGCGAGCTGCTCTTCATCTTGTTAAACATCGAGGAAGCCAGAGAATGCTTTCGCTCACCCAAGCTGCTAGTTGTGGTGAAACTGGAGCCATAGCTCGATGAGGTTGACAAATAATAGTCGGACGGAGATGACGAGGCAGAATGCAGCGATGGGTGTCCCGGTGGTGGTGGAGTCCTCAGGCCAGCACTTTTGGTCGGGGATAACGTCGAGACGTTTGTCGATACGCTAGTTGACGACGCTACCGATTCGCAGCTTTTGCGGCGCTTCTGTACGCATCCGGTGCATACACGCACACTTGTAGATCCCACGTCAGGCAGTGCAACATCCATTTTAGGACAGCACTCAGAGCAGCAGATCTCACCGCACAAACGGCAGTGGTGCCGACGACGTGATAGCCCAAATTTCGCATTGCAGATACGGCAGCCTAAACGCTCACGATTGTGCACCCAGTGCGGCGCATTCGCAAGGAGTGACTGTGACAAACGCCGGCTAGTAAGCACCTCCTCCAGTCGCGCTATCCTGGCGCAGAGAGCCCGAAGCTTTGCTCGCCGTGATGCCATCGGTAATTGTGCTTTCTCCAAAATTGATGCTACAAACTGCACCTCTACGTAGCCGTCCCGGTCACGCGCTTCACGCACCATGAAACCTGTAGGCTGAAGGTCCGTTGGCTTGGAACCAACCTCGTCCAACCACGGCTGACAATGTGGGCTGTAGCAAGATTGGAGCGTACGCACGTACATCGGCGAGGAGTCGGCATTTTCGTCCCAGTCATTCACCAAGATACATTCGTAATCTAGCAGGCAATATGTAGTCCGCGACGCGAACATGCGACTCGATTTGTCACCAACAACCCACTTGATGCTAAGGTTTCCCTGATGACCCGACGTCCCCAACCCTGCACGATAATCTTCCATGTAAGTAGGAGACATGTAAGGCGCTGTGTAGGTTCCCCTTGAACTCACACTGCTAATAGACCGTTCGCCCTCTAGCGAGTCACGAGTGCCTCGAGCACGTCCAGCTGAAGATTCTCTGCTAAAACCTGTAAAGGGTTGTACGTCCTCTTCACTTTCCAAATCTGAATCTGAGTAGGAAGACTCGCTGTCGCAGTCTAATGTGGTTGCTTGAGAAACCATTCGCTGCGGAAAATCATCGCTTCTGTTGGTGCCGTTGCCCGTGATAGTATTGTTGCTGCGCCGTAAACGCTTCTTTTTGCGTCGATATACGAATGCCGACGAGCTCGTGCGAACTCCCGCAAGGTGTTGCATTGGAAGTTCCATTTCCTCTTTGTCCGACCGAATCAGCAGATCCACAACCTCCTCCAGTGATGACGGCAGCAGCGCCACACATTTCACAAGATATTGCTGCAGTACTTTCGATGCGAACACGTTGTTGCTCAGTCCAGCAGCCGAAGACGCGGCGTCCCATTCCGAGGGGTCGCTTTCCCAAGCATTTAGTCCCATGATACCATTGCTTCCGTTGCTACTTCCAGCTGCGCTATCAGAAGCCGAGAGGTCGTCGCCGCCTTCACCGCCGTTAACGAGTGAGTTCATCGTGTTCCAGAGAAATGTGTTGGTTCCGATAGGGCACACGCGTTCCATAACGCGCACTTTAATAGCGCCGCCTGTGCCTGGGGTGTCTGTGGTGGACGCTGCTGCAGCAGCTGCACTGGCGCTGACGGGGCTCCAGTTGACGGAATCCTGCGCGCCAAAGCTGAAGAGGCTCAGCGACGCGCGTGCTTGCGACTCCAAGTCCTCCTCGACACCTTGTGTCATCGCCGCGCTGGTGAGTGGCGCTGGCTGGAGCGACATGGCGCTGGACATGCTCTGTGCGCTGCTGGTGGGCTTGAGCAGTCGTGTAGTGTTCCTGTTGGTCATGCTGAGATCCTCGTGCTATTGATAGCGACTGGATTCGGACAAGTCTGGAACGAAGGCGAAAACTGAGCTTTCAATCGATAGAAGCCCCACCGGATATGCTGCTGGACTCCAGCCCTGGGGAGCTCTCGGTGGCACGCAAGGGGAAGAACTGCCACACAACTCCACAAGTTGCTTTCTTCTGGCAATAACAACAGCCGGGAACTTGCGCACAGACTATCTTACGTAACCTGATTGAATGAATTTGACAGGGATCGCTTTATCATTATGTTAAACTACCTGTATTATAGCATATCAGTGTTTTCCACCTCCAATAGCCAGATTCGGAACATGAGTTTTTGCAGTGTATTGCCAAGAGAACACAAGCCCGTGTATGAACGTGTGATACGTATCAACCAATATTAGTACCGGTATTGATCAAGAATATCCTGGGAGGATTCTTCTCTTGAGTTCATCTAGCTACGCGGTAATGGTGCCAGTCTTCTGGTGGTTGTGGTACACGATTGACTCAAGCTGAGAACCGGCTTTGCTCGCGCTGCTTGAATCAAGCCTTGATGGCGCCATTGGCAAGCGCCGAGCCACCAAACGACTCGGCGATACATGTACACAAGTTGTACCATTGTACCGTATTACAAGTACCATACAATGGCCTCGCCTTGCGAGAAAATCAATTGCCGCGTTGGCACAAGTACAATGCCAGCAAAAGCCGCCACAGAAGCAAAACATGGTATTACATGTATCAAAAACATCCATACAACTCAACCTTTGAATTAAAGTGATTCCATGAACATAAGGTCCGAGTCAGCTCCATCGCCTGCGTTTGTGTTGTTTCCTCCACTACTATTGTTGGTATTTTGTCCTGAGCTTCCCTGGCCGGAGCTGCTGTTACCGTCCTGGCCCATAAAACCATCCATATCTAGAAGATCCATTCCAGAAAAGTTTGTGGGCGATAGATCATTTGTGAAGCTCATGAAACCCGACGATGAACCGGACGAAGCAAGATTGGATGGCATCTGCATGAGACCACTGCTATCCATTCCACCATAAAGTGAGTCGTCCAGATTTAACGCTGAGGTTTCGCCACGAGAGTTACCAGCCGATTGCTGGTGCTGAGATACCTTTGGCTGCTGAGACTGAGACTGCTGAGACTGTTGAGGCTGAGGTTGAGACTGCTGAGGCTGAGACTGAGGCTGCTGCGATTGAGACTGCTGCTGCGGGTGCTGACGATTTTGCTGCGGCTGCTGTGATGTACCTGGTTGGGACTGAGCAGGCTGCTGCTGACCACTTTGGGATTGCTGGGGGCGCTGCAATTGCTGCTGCTTCTGCTGCGGTGTCTGCTGCGCACCTGAATTTTGGCTATTCTGCTGAGCATTCGCCATATTAGCTTGGATCGACTGCGACTTCTGCTGCTGCTGCTGCTTCATCATGTGCTGTTGTTGCATCATTTGCTGCTGACGCGCTTGAACCTGCATCCGCTGTTGTTGATTCTGCATATGCTGGGCGCGCTGCTGCATGAGATATTGTTGCTGCTTCTGTTGCAACGACATGTTTTGCTGATTGGGTTGGCTTTGCTGCTGAGGCTGCATGTGCATAGCCGACGGCACACCCGAAGTGTTGGCCGGGGCCGCAGCGAGACCAGCAGTTGCTGGAGTCGCAGAGGGACTTCCTGTCATAGAAGGATTCATCATTGCCGGATTCGGGCCACTTCCGGTGCTGGCATTGGGGGTAAAGCTACGCTTATCCGTTTCCGTTCGCAGCTTCTTTAAATAAGGGTTCACAATCTTTACGATGTACTTGTACACCTTGTCCAGCTCCTCAATTTTGCGGGGAGCATGCGTCGTCTTGTCCTCATTCAAAATGCTAGCACATAATTGCACATAGCTCAGAAGATACCGTAGTTTTTTCTTTTGCTCCGTCTCATCGTGGCCTTTCATGTGATCCACGTACTTCTTGAATGCGCTGTGCACCTTTTCAACATCGTCATGATACTTGGACTTGAGCGCTGCATGTTGTTGCCAGTACTCCGCCGTCATATCGCCGGGAACGCCACCCTCCGGTTTTGATGTCCGTGGCGTGATATTCGCCCCATTTGGTGCTGCAGGGTTCGTAGGTACACCCCCCGCACTCATCGCTACAGGCTTGCCAGGCTGAGGTTGAGTAGCTCCTACAGAACTGGCAGGGCCGCCAAACTGCGGGTGGCCAGGATACCCTCCAACTTGCGCTCCATTCGCTCCAGGAGCACCCGCGCGCTGGTTCAGATTGAGAGTGTTATAGTAAGAGAAGTCTAGTCTCGACAACATGCCCTGATTGGGAAGCGTTTGCGCCGCCATCACCGCGTTCATGTCCGTCTGCTGCGCACGCAGCGACTTGAGTCGGGTGAAAATCTTACTGATATACTCTTCTTGCGTCCGTGACTCCTTATAGAGCGTAAGCTCGTACCATGATACGTTCATCCAGAGCTTAATACCGGGTACAGGATCCGCCGATACGCGCACCATCTCGTTGTAGCTAGAACGGGTCGTAAACACACGGTCAGAACTATCAGGACAAGAAGAACAACAAAATCGTGCCTGTTCCACGTACATCTTGGCGATGAGGTTGGCGCGGTGCTCGCGCGTGAGTTGGATGCGCCAATCAGCGCCCGCAGCAGCCTGGGCTCCGGGTACCTGCATACCCGGGCCGGAAGCGGAGACCGCAGCTTGGTTCATGGCGTTCGGGTTCATTTTCATGGGCATAGATCCCATGTTCATCTGATTCATGTTCATCATCATTTGCTGCTGCGGTTGCTGCTGCTGAGGGACACCATAGGCGTTCATGGCCATTCCGTTCATAGCCATACCCTGCGGGTTCGCACCGTTCGCGCCGGCCATGGACATGGACATGGGCATAGACATGCCGCCCTGCATACCCATCGCGTTTACGGCGTGCGGGTCCATCGGGTGTCGGTGACGAGGACAAGAAATGAAGGCTAACACTTTCCGCGCGCTCGGGCTCCGTTCAAATGGCCCGACGTCGGCCGTTGCGTCGCTCACTCCCGTCTCGCGTGGACCACACCATACCGGCAGAACCGGTATGGCTCGAAATAGCGACCCGTCCGTTTTGATTGGCCACAACATCCCACTATCTGTAAGCGGTACGTTGTACCACGTTGAGAGCGGAAGTCAAACCGTCCAATCATCAAAACTGGTTTAAACTTGGCTTGCATATGGTAGACCTCTCACCTCGTACTGTACTCTAATACATGGTCAAACCGTCCAATCATCAAAACTGGTTTAAACTTGGCTTGCATATGGTAGACCTCTCACCTCATACTGTACTCTAATACTGTGGGATGCTGAACTCGCTATGTTCAGAAAATGTCGTCAGGACGTAGGTTTACCGCATTAGCTCCTAATAGCAACAGGGATGCTGAACTCGCTATGTTCAGAAAATGTCGTCAGGACGTAGGTTTACCGCATTAGCTCCTAGCAACAACAGACAAGTGAGTGCTCACAGAAAGCTTATTACCTGTAGGAGAAAGCCCTGCATAGAGACGTTCTGGCATGGCGATGCGTGCGATTTGGATGCTAATGCTGATCGCTGTGGCGGCGACGGCCTGCGCAGCCTCTAACCCCGCGCAGTCCATTCTCTCGGCCGTCGTCAACGTCAAGAAGTCCGAGGCCGTGTTTTACGCTTCGAGCGCCGCGGACGAGGACTGGGGGGCGTCACTGCAAGCTCAGAAGCTCAAGGATGGCGAGCGGCACGCCTTCTATCCGCTCGTGTACAAAGCTACCGGTTTGGGCGACGGCTATGGGTGTATGTCAAAGGAGCAGTTGCTTAATGTCAGTGGGAACGCCTCAGCGTCGAGCTCCGATAGCGCAAGGTTACTCGGTCTCCCCGATGAGCCCTTCGTGATGTTGGTGGATCGCGGCCGCTGCACTTTTGCAGAGAAGGCGTTGTATGCGCAGGAGCTGGGGGCAGCCGTTCTCATCGTCACTGACACGCTCCGGGGGCTCTACAACCGTTCAAGCGTCGCAAACGCCACCAAGAATGAGAAGGATATGGAATTCAGCTGCTCGCGTGGATCGGGCAAGGCCGCCTGGAACGCAGATATTACTGACTTTACGTCCTCTTCCTGGGAAGACAACGTGAGTGTCCGCTCTTGCACGGGCAGCAACAAGTGCTCGTCACACATGTGTGTGCCGTCGGGGGCTGCGAACAAACAAGTCTGCTGCGCCTGGGATATTCCAGACCTCATGGGTTTCGGCACGACCGATGTAATCACAGACAAGGACCAGGTGTGCGACATCGTTGTAGTGCGGGTCTCCATTGCCGATGGTGACTCGCTGAAGGAGATGTTGCTGTCAGGTAGCGACGACGCGGACAACATGTTGTTAATATCGGTGTACGAGCGCGATCCACCACTAGTGGACCCAGCACAAGTGATTCTCTGGGCAGTTGCATGCGCAACAGTTCTCGTTGGGTCGTACAAGGGCGCGGCTTACGAACGCACAAAGGCGCAGCTTAAGGCGGCGCTTATCGCCGCTGACGCCACCTCTTCGGACGCAATTACCCAAGCCCGAGTGGCATACGAGGAACACGACGAGCAGACCCCAGAGCAAGAGCAGCTGGATCTGAATTCGTGGCATGCGCTCGCATTTTTGGTCCTCGGCTCAGGTTTTCTTGTGCTACTGTTCTTTGTCGATGTGGTAATCGTGGTGGTGGTTTTCTTTGGTGTCGGCTCCGTGTCCGCTACGTTTCAGATCATGTGGGAGCCTCTGATGCGACGGCTTCCAGTGAAATTTTTGCACAAGCTTCCTTGGGGCGAGGTCTTGTGGCAGTGGGAAGACATTCTAGTACCCGCAGCGTGGAGCTTGGGTGATCTACTGGCCTTGTTACTTGCGTTCGGGATCGTGTTGCTATGGTTTTTCACGCGCTTCCAGGCGTATTCGTGGGTCTTCCAGGACATTTTTGGCGTCTGCTTCTGTCTCGTGTTCCTGCGAACTGCGCGTCTGCCAAATCTTAAGGTGGCTACGGTTCTACTGATGCTAGTATTTATGTACGATATCTTCATGGTCTTCATCTCGCCGTACATGTTTGAGGAAAGCGTCATGATCAAGGTGGCTACTGGTGGGGCGCAAAGTACTGCCACGGGAGGTGTGTCTAGTGGCTACTGCCTCCGCTATCCGACCGATACTAAACACAGCTGCCGCTCCGAGTCAATGCCGATCCTACTGCGTGTCCCCAAGATTCTGGATTGGCGATCGGGTTCGTCTCTTCTTGGCCTTGGTGACATCGTGTTGCCTGGCTTGTTGCTAGTATTTTGTGCACGCTACGACTACGCTACTCGCGGACAGTTGTTTGGGCGTCTTACGCCACCCCATGGCAAGATGTTTGAACGTCACCTGATTGATCGTGCTCCCAGCGGTGTGTCAGGTGTCCATCGTATGTCAGGAGCTGAGCTAGGTAGCACGAGAGAGCGCCATCCGTGTCGCCGGGGGCTTTTCTGTCTGCTCATGTGGGGTTATACAATTGGATTACTTCTGGCAAATGTCGGCGTGGTGGCTACGGGCAGTGGGCAACCAGCGCTAATGTACTTGGTTCCCTGCACGCTTGGTGTATTGACAATTGTGGGATGGCGGCGGGGCATTCTTATGAAGCTTTGGGAAGGCCCACCCGAGCTTATTCCGGGTTATGCTCGCCGCGAAAGCACTTCAAGTGGTGGTGGACTAGACATCAACGACGCTACTCGGCTGCGAGGACTCAGTCTGGAATCACAGAAAACTGCAGCCAACGAATTGGTTCTTCTGCAGCAACAGCAAAGTTGCACTCCTGTCTCTGGTGGTTCGTATGCTATGAGCGAAGAAACACCTATTGCCCGTGACAGCCTGTCAGGTCCAACGATACGACAAGTTTAATATTGCAGCTCTTTAGTGTAGCCAAATTGTCGCCCATGTACAGGTACATGTAGATCATCAAAAATATTGAAATATATGTGCGTTAATGTTTCGGCTGTTCGCCATTAAACCCGATCAGATTCCTTTCACCCATTCATCGTCCTCGCCCCATTCGTCTGCCGCATCTACAGCAGTGAGCTCATCATCCATCTCGGCCGCAAACAAAGCTGAAGCCTCAGCAGCTGTAGGCAACGAGGCTGCGGAAGACACCGTTGTCACTGGTGCAGATTTTGAACCAGACGTCACGCTCGTAGCTGCGGGGGGAGGCAAGACTACTGCACTCTTCTTGAAAGTAGGCACCATACCAAATTGCTGTTAAAAGTAAAAACTCACACGTGAGCACTAGATCACCACACCACTCACACAGAAGGAACACGTACACTAAATAGGTCGTCCACGCTCTCGCTTTCCTTCTCCACGTCAGTGGCTGCACCTCGACTACTGGTGATTGGTGCATGCGTCTCGTCTCCCACGACTTCAAACGAGTCACTGGAGCCGTCCGAATCGACACTAGAAGGCATCCCATCGCGTTTACCTTCTGTCGCAAGGCCCTGGAGTTGTATTTGATACTGTTGTTGATGCTGCTGCTTTGGAGGGGGGGGCAGGGGATGGGAAAGCTGGAACGGACTGGAGTTAATATTGCTTTGGCGTGGAGTCGTCGGGCGCGGGTCAGCGGGTACCGAAGCAAACGGGTTCAGTTGGGGTTCATGCGTCTGTGCAGAGTTGCCTTCCCAATCATCCCAGTTGTCCCGGTCGTTGGCGAAGGTGTCCTCCTCATACTCGTCGCAATACTCATCATCGTCATCTTGACTGTGGCTAAACGGTTGTTCATCCGGAACTTGTGTGTACTGAACGTTGGGGCGCTTCGAATTAATAGCCCCAGATGTGCCAGAGCTGCTGGTTGGACTTGATCGTTTCTTGCGGCCCCAGAGGAGCAGGAAAATACAGCATATAGCCCCCAGTGCAGCCAGCGCCAACGGATTGACGCCCTGATCAAGATAACCAGGAGCTCGTGTGTTGGCAATGTCATTCGTCACAGCATTTGAGATAATGATCGGGTCCTCCGTACGTAGAGAAGGCTTGGTCGTCAACACCACAGCTACAACGGGTTCCGTTTCTTTCGGCAGAGCAGCCGGCACTTCAGTCGTAGGCACCTCCGCCGACTTTATCGGCGCCGTCGTTGCAGCTGGTTCTCCCTCCGTCTTGTCAGTCGCGTTATCCAAGCCAATAATCGGGATCGGCGCTCTTTCGATCGGAGTGTCATTAAGGTCTTCCACTCTCTTCGAATTCAGCTCGGGTGTGTCTAACTCAGCAGGAGGAGTGGTAATACCCACCAGCACTATCGCACCAGCCTCCACGTCGTCTTGCATTTCATTTAATCTTGCAGACGTCACACCACTGTTCTCTGCCGTGTCTCCTTCACCTCCAACAACGTCCTCCGCCTCTGGTTCCTCACCTACGACCCCCTTCGTGTTACCCTCTGCACTTCCTAGCGTCGTTGCATCCCTGAGCGCTTGCGCCCACGTCACCATCGGAAATGCCATCACGCCCGCAACTACTGCGATCTGTCTGCCTTCCCGGCGAGTGGCCATTGCTCACTTTCGCCGAGTTCTATTGACCTTTTCTTTCTTGACAACTACCGAAAGGACCTGTCTTGTGTCATGTAGATATGATATTTCATAATTTTGAGGTGTGACACAAATCAGGACTTTCCCAACTTCACTTTGAATTCGATCATGGCTGAAGCGGAAAATGACGCCGAGCTGCGACGCGGGTTGCTGGAGGAGGAAGAAGAGATCGCTACTCCTGTACGACACAATCAGGAATCGTCAATGGGATCAGTGGAGCGACTGGTGTTGTCGCCCTGGGAAAAGTGGGCTGCACATGGCCGCTTCCCTTACAAATTGATGCTTCATGTGACGCTGGTGCTGCTGACCTTTGCGCAAATGCAGCTCTACGATGCCCAAAATGCCGCCTACATGCGCGCTTCACATCGCAACTGGTAAAATACTGCTCAATCGTGTATCTGGCCTAGTGATAAACAAATGACTGTCCGCCTGCCCGTTACAGGGCGTTTTTCTTTCTCCCGCCTGCCGCTGACATTGGCGTCGTGTAGGCCATTGCTTATAAATGTTGCTTGTATCTTTTGCATTAATCTTGACATTTACTTTCCCGTCGATGATGACGCTTTGTCAAACAGACCGCGGTTCGAACGGGATTTTTACACAATCAACCGAACAATGAACGCAGTGTACTTTCTTCGAGACTCGTACTTTTCCATCGGCAATACGTCCGTTGCTAATTACGAGTATTTACACACTTCTACTGGTGAAATTCAACCACTCACACTGACAGTCACTCGTGTTCTTCCCCATGGCGAATTGGAGACAAAGGACTATTTTGTTTCCATGAACGACGAAAGCGTGGGGCCTTTTGACTTGAAAATGACGTTGTGGCAGCAAAAACATTTGATTCGCTCATTGCGAGCTGTTAAGTTCTCTTTCCCACTACGCGACCATCAATTCGGGAATTTCTACGAAGAATGCTTCGAGTGGCAAGTGAATGTGGGCTTCGAAGTGGTCGAGAGTGCTCAGATTCACGTTCAGCTCGAGGATTGTCGAGTGTCGCGATGCGCGAGCACGCACCCGCGTCCTTTCTGGACAACTGCTAGACAGAGCTTTGTATGGATGCATGTGGTCGTCGCTCTGGTTTCGCTCTTATACATGGCTCTCAGTGTGAAGGCTCTACGTCGGTCCTTTCAAGTGTACGTTGTTTGATGATAAGATTGCAACAGTGATTCTGTAGTATTCCGACCATGTTGTTGTTTATGAACAGCGTGGCGCAAGCTAGAGGATTGCTGCGGAGCCACATGAAAGAGAATCAAAATAATCGTGCCAAAAGTTTTAATGATAATGTCGCTGCGGAAGAAGATATAGATGGAGACTCGTCCCAGCGCCATGACAGGCTTTCGTTCGCGTCGTGGACCGATATTCCGCTCGCGCTCAAGATTAAACTTCTGAACGGTTTGTACGTGAGCTAATCGTGAGAACTCACTTTATTTATCGTGCTCTGAGCTGACAAAGCCGCACTTCTCGTGTTACAGGCAAGTGCTGGTTTTTGTTTCACTAGTACTTCTGCTCGCCAGCACCTTGTGGAGTTTACTTTTCCTGGAGGCTCACATGCCGATTCGCTTTTGGCACCGATTCCTTCATGCTACGGCACTGCTTTTACTGTGGAGTTGTCTTGTCGGATACCTGGAGCACAACCGACACATTTATTCTATCGTTCTGACGCTCAAGTGGGGAACGCCTCGAGTACTCCAATTCTTGCTCGGCGTATCACCAATTTTCTTCGGGTATGCTCTTTTCGGGACTATCTACTTCGGTAACAAGATTGAGGAGTTTGGCACGCTAAGTGCCTCCATGGTGACATTATTCTCTCTCATGAATGGAGACATTATCATGGACACGTTTGATGCGATGGAGCTCCATCACTTTACCGTATCAGGGAAAGTGTATCTGTACTCGTTCATCTCCGTGTTCATGTATGTGGTACTAAACATTTTCATTGCGATCGTCGAAGAAGCCTTCTTCGCTACGCAGTCCACTCGCCGCCGACTCAATGACTTGCTCGCTGACCCACGGCTATCTCGTGTCAACGCAGCGAAGGAGGCGGATATCTCGGCAGAAATGATGCGAGTTTTGCTTCAACTCATGGATTCGGATTAAACCTGCGCTAGTTTGAACTAAATATATTGCTTTAGTTATTTGCTGCAGATTTTACGATACCTGGATTACAGATGTGCTCTGTAGCGTAAGTATTCATTTATTCTCCTAGCACCTCAGCGGCAAGCTTGGTGACGTCGTCGTCAACCTGCACGACGTGCTTATGGAGGGACTGGCACTGTTCCTGCAAAGTGGTAATGTGTCCTCGTTGAACATTCAGGCACTTGTTGAGTCGATCGATCTCCTCGCACGCGGTATTGAGCTTCTTCTGGTAATCAACGCGAAGCTTGTGCAGCTCCTCACTCGTTCGGTCAGTGATCTCCTCAATCTTGGTCATAAGCAGTGACTTATCTGCCTGGTGGATCGACATGAGTTTCTGGATTGTGTCTTCATGCGACTGCACCTTGCACTCTAGTGAGTACAGTTGATCCTTGACACTTACGCGGCTGCCGTTGGAAATAGAAGTGTTGGAATTGCTCGGTGACATGATGCGCGATGATGGGCGACGCATGTCCCTTGAAGGAGATTGGGACTGCATTTCATCTTCAATATCAGCGAACATCCGCTCACTTTCCATTGAAATCTTCATGTTCTTCATGCTGCTTGTTCCTGACATACGCGACTCCATAGTTGTACGGAAACTTGGCAGGCAGACAGCTGAAGCGGGCGTTTGAGAGCAAATTGAAGACTGATCTGGTGCAGCGGCTTTACCAGCCTTCCCGTTAAGCAACGCACAGCAAGCACACAACACGTCGCCATATTTAGCCTGTGCTAATAAAAACTTGAGGTTCGCATCCAACACCACCCTGCCAGATAAGACAGACGAGCTCCATATGGTTATTTAGAGCCTTGAAGCACTCAAACTATCATAAACTTACCACAAGATTGAGTGAGTGCGACAATACGAGCCATGCTGATGCGTAAATAGCGTTGCCTTCAATTACGAAATGCTTTTAAAACTCGATTGACTTCTTGCGCGGATTTGGAGCGCTACTGCCACCCGTTTCCATGTCTGAGCCACCTTCGACGGTCAGTTCACTGGAAAAAGAGTCCATATCACTTGAGATGATAAAAGACGGGTTGGTTTGACTATCTGAGTCGCTGCTTTCTCCTCGCTCACGGGTGTCGGCCAGAAGTGCAGTATTTGGGGTGGTAGTGGAGTCTACACCCTGGGAATAGCCTGAAGACCTCACTGAATGAGATGAATTGCTGATAGGTGAGAACACGCGCTCCTCATGCTGCGTCGCAATGTCAGTGTCCGTCAGTGTGCTGGTCATGCGGTTCCCAGCGTACGTTTTATAGCTCCCGCCCGAAAAGCCTGAAATCTGGGACGGATTCGTGTCGTGTGAACGGGTCGTACTTCTCCCTGCGCTTTCGCGATTGCTCGTTGCGGTTCTAGCTTGACTGGCACGCAAAGCAATGGGAAGCATGTTATCAATGTCATCCTTGGGCTGCGAACGACTTTGCTCGACCGCCTCGACGACTTCTTTGCGATTGTCACCACGGACCGGACGATTTTTGAACCAGTTGAAGACGAAGATGAGTAGTCCCAGAACGATCGCAATTGCCAACCCAATGAGCGCCCATTCCCACGCCTCCAGCCCACCTCCACCACTGCCACTGTCACTTGCCAGCTCTTTCGCAATACCCGCACCACTCGACGACATCGAATCTATTCCTCGACTTGACGTTGTTGGTGCTGACAACAACAATAAATATAGTGAGCACATCATTGTACGTAGCAAAATAGTATTAAAAGCTGCACATTCCATACCTTGTGTACAGTCCGTCGCGTTGTCTGTTGCGTTACAGTAAAAGGTTGAGCTGTGATTTAGACAAATACCATAGACGTTCTGGTCGTTCTCCAGTCGTCTGCAGCTGCACGCAACCTGGCACTTCGCTGAGAGCGTTGAAGAGCTGCTCGTCGCGCACGCCACGAGTCTGCTGCCGTCTGCAACGTACAGTGCATTGGCTGGAAGAGAGCACACAGTCACCACCTCGGAGACGACACCGCGTGCTGCCATCACTAACAATAATATGGGCGTCGCACAGAGCAGCATGTCGCTTCTATTCCTTCCTGTTGCTACCGGTAATGAGAAGCTCGCAACAGATGGTGGTGCAATTGATGTACTGTACATTTCCAGATAAGTACGTGACGCAGTCGCATCTAGTATAGCACACACGGTACTAAGTCAGAGGAGGCGAGCTTCATCAGGACGCTGCGCTTGCACCTCGCTGACCAACAACGCTGCGATTCTTCAAACTCTTGTTCGTGAAATGGCTCCACTTGTGTCTTCGCAGGCTCTGCAAGATGGCTGTCGCGTCACTGTCAGGATCAGATGATGAAAACTCAGTTTCTCCCAACGTGCGGTGCAAACGTGACCCGTTTTCAACCAATAGAATGGCTTCAGTCGTGATTCGGATATGGTTGGAGGATCGTGTGGTTCGCGTCTTTCGGCGGCCCGTTGTTGACAAGCAAAGCTTGCTTGTCAGAACACAATTCGAACCGTGCCTCGCAGACTTTGACCTCTTGCAATCGATTCGCAATGGCTGCTGAACTTTGGGCTAGCTACAAGGAATGGGCTGACGTCCAGGAAACGCTCTTCTTGGATTGGGCAGATCCGTCGGGTCAATACAAGCTCTCACCCTTGCAGGACCTGCCGGGCGCTGACTTCGCTACGGCCTTTGCTGTCTGCATTGCCTACGTGTCCTTCGTTGTTATCGGCACGGTACGTTCATCAGCCGTCGACTCTGCTTAAAATTGGGTGGCATGCACTAACAAGCATTCGTCTCTCTTTCAGCTTGTGATGAAGGCGGGCGTCCCGGCTATCAAGACCAGCCCGCTGCAGTTCCTCTACAACCCGCTGCAGGTCGTGCTGTGCTCGTACATGTGCATGGAGGCCGGCATCCTCGCCTACCGCCACGTACGTTGTTTCCACATCCTTTTTCTCCAAATCATGATCCTTGGAGCTCACAACACACTTGTTCTTTCCCTTTTTCCAATGCTGCCTCAGGGATACTCTGCCACGCCCTGCAACCCGTTCAGCGCTGAGAAGCCGGTCATGGGCAATGTGATGTACATGTTCTACTTGTCCAAGATCCTGGACTTTTGTGACACGATCTTCATCATCCTCGGCAAGAAGTGGAAGCAGCTTTCTTTCCTCCACGTGTACCACCACCTGACTATCTTCTCGGTGAGTTTTGTTTTATCTTGTTCCAACATAATATCTGAGAGAAGTAGTTTAGGTTTGTCTAACACGCTGTACTCTCGTTGTATGCCTTGACCGACAGATTTACTACATGAACTTCCGCGTGGCCTACGACGGTGACATCTACGCCACGATCATCCTGAACGGATTCATCCACACCATCATGTACATGTACTACTTCGTGAGCGCCCACACTCGCGACATCTGGTGGAAGAAATACCTGACGGCTATGCAGTTAATCCAGTTCGTGACGATGAACGTCCAGGGATACCTCATGGTGTCGCGCTCGTGCGAGAACTTCCCGTACAAGGTGCCGGTCATCTACCTCGTCTACATCCAGTCGCTCTTCTGGCTGTTCATGAACTTCTTCGTCAAGTCGTACTGCTCGAAGCCGCGCAAGTCCAGCAAGAAGAAGACGCAATAGAGAGAAGAGCGAAAATGTGCTCGTATATGACACTACCGCGTGAGATCTTCTGAGCTTAAGGCTGTACTTGCTGTATGCGACTGTTTTGTCAAGATCAATACAGCGCCAACTGCGCGTTGGAAAAATCTCCTTTGTTTTTTCCCGTGGTGATCCTTGTGTAGCCATGTTGGTCAAATGCGTTGACTGATACGTAGTACTTCGAAGTGGCTACTGCACGCGACCCGGAATCGATTTGTGAAGGCGGCCAAGCGCTCCGATTTCGTGCCAGTTCGTTGAGTACTGTTGGTAGCGCTGATGAGCTCTTTCGACCCAGTCGTTGCAGGTCAAACGAACCTCAGCTGACGAAAAAAGGCCGTTGTCAGCATTATCCTGCTCAAGTAACGACGTTGCTGCAGACGCACCAACGTTATCGTTTACCAATCCGCGTATGGCGCTGGCGTCGAAATCCACAGTGCGAGGGGTCTCATGCTTGATGTGGCACCGGCACTTGGTTGTGTCTATGTATGCCTCAATTCGCCGACTGGCAAGTTCGGAGTTGATAAAAAAGCAGCATGATATCACTAACGTTACTTTAGTATTTTAAAAGGTATCTTTGACACCAAACACCACTTCAATCTCGACATGGATGGTCCATGTGCATCATTTATTTAGCCAATCAGAGCTTGCCACACACCCAATCTTGAGCTTCTTCGCTTGCAAGTTGCACGGGTGTGTGTGAGCCTTTCCAAAAATTCCAAAACGAGTCGGCCTCTATTAATATTAACCCATCTGTGGGGGAAGACAATTTAGGTTTGCTCCTTGGCATGCTCCATATCCACACACCCAATCTTGAGCTTCTTCGCTTGCAAGTTGCACGGGTGTGTGTGAGCCTTTCCAAAGATTCCAAAACGAGTCGGCCTCTATTAATAATAACCCATCTGTGGAGGAAGACAATTTAGCTTGGCATGCTCCATATTATAATATGTCGGCGTTGTTCATTAACTACAGTACATGTACGAGCTTCCACTTTTTCGTGATATCGACTCGATTTATCAATACTGTACCAGTCTGGAATTTGCCCAACAACGGCTGAGCTCGTTGAGTCGCGAAAACTTGGCGGTCGATTACTCCGCTTCGTGTGCAGAGATCGCCAGTTAGTTTCGTACCCATCGCACCGGCTGTTCCAATTCAAACTTGCATAACGCAGCCCAATACTGCAGCACTTTATGGCAAATGATCTCTCTCTCGCAGAGACTCTGCTCTGCCGGCAACCCGAGTTGGGTCCATTCCTCTACTTTAGTGCGACACGCTGCCCGCAGTCAGAGCTGCCGTTCGCTCGCAAGGGTGCAGGCGTGCACCAATATGTCGCCGCTTGAAACTCCACAACTTGAGCCGTCGGCATCGGCGTCGTCGCAACAGCAGCGCTTCTGCTTGGATTCCATCATGCCATGCTTCAGACACCTCTCTGACTTAGAGAGGTAAGACTGACCCGGGCCGTCCCACGCCGTCACTCGCAATGTTCGCGACGACGTGTCAGGCCTGGAGGTTGAGGGCTGTGCGCGCTTCGACTCTGTATCCATTTGGCCCGGCTATGAAATATTACCTTTAGTACCCGATACCTTGTCAAAACGCTTTCGCTGCGGTACTGAGTAGCTAAAGCTGGGATTACAAAGGGCAAGTTGTACAGTGAGCAAAACCAGGCGTCACCTGCTACAACTGATGCTGACGTACGTTTGAATGGCCTGCAGCCAAGTGGCCCTATCGCATCACGCTGAGACCTTGCCCCCCTCCAGCAGCATCCGAGTCACTTCCTCTTTGGTGCTCGGCAGCTCGGACACCACTCTTCTTCTCCAAGCGTTCAGTAGCAGCAGCAGAAGCACAAGATGGCCAGCGCACTCCTCGAGAGCTACCAGGAATGGGCAGCCGGCATGGACGTCGTTCTCATGGACTGGGTCGACCCCACACTGCGGTACCGTCAGTCCCCCATGCAGGACTACGTCCTCGCCGACTTCGGCACAGTCTTCGCTGTCTGCGTGGGTTACCTCACCTTTGTCGTGGTTGCTACGGTAAGTCTCTCCTTCTCTCAATGTTCTCCTGCACGCATTAGGTGTTTGCGAATGCTGACACTGCCTTTCACCCCCGCGCTTTTGCTATCTACAGATCGCCATGAAGTCTGGCATGCCCGCACTCAACACGGCCCCGCTTCAGTTCATCTACAATCCCATCCAGGTTGTGCTCTGCTCGTACATGACTGTTGAGGCCATCCTTCAGGCCCGTCGCAACGTACGTAACCATTTCCCCCCTATACCCCGTCACAAGCATTACTTGCCGACTGACGTGTTACTTCTGTTCCCATCTCTGCAGGACTACTCGGCTACTCCATGCAATGATTTCAACCACGAGAACCCCGTCATGGGAAACCTCATGTACATCTTTTACCTTTCGAAGGTCCTGGACTTCTGTGACACCTTCTTCATCATTATGGGCAAGAAGTGGAAGCAGCTGTCTGTTCTCCACGTCTACCACCACGTCACCGTCTTTTTCGTAAGTTTCTTTCAGCTCAATGTTTAAGGGTTCGCGACCCAAACCAGTCGCAGCACGGGAAACTTACGAGTCTGCATTTATGTTTTTTTCGTGTCTGCAGTGCTACTGGGCCAACTTCCGCACGTCTTACGACGGTGACCTCTACATGACTATCGTGCTCAACGGCGGCGTGCACGCTATCATGTACATGTACTACTTTGTGAGCTCGCACACGCGTGAGATCTGGTGGAAGCCGTACTTGACGACGGTCCAAATGATTCAGTTCCTTCTCATGAACGCTCAAGGTTACCTTATGGTCTCTCGCTCGTGCCCCGGCATGCCGTACAAGATCTCGGTTATGTACCTCATCTACGTGCAGTCTCTCTTCTGGCTTTTCATGAACTTTTTCATCGTGAACTACTGTTTGAGCTCGCGAAAGACCAAGGCCGTCGAAGCTGAGAAAAAGACGCTGTAAGTAAGTTTTGATCCGCCAGTGGGAAGGAGAAAGCTAGCGGCTAGATGGAGCGCGCGCGAGCTCCCCTCGCTTCTTCTTCTAACGCAAGCAAGGAAGGCAAACGCTGCTGCTCGCTGCCCAGGCTGGCCCAAGTGTATCTCTTATCGCCAACGTAGGGTCTCCTTTCCACCTTAAATGCAATTCTAATACTAGGACAGTTCTAAACATGATCCTTGTCGTATTTTCATCGGTAACGTTTAGACCAGCGCTGTGCAGGCATGAGAAGAGAAACTGCATCGAAACAAACTGCACAATCAATCAACGCCTGCAGGAGATACTCGCACTGCGAGTCGCAGCATCCTCGACGAGCCGGCATGGGGACAGTGTCGACTAATGGTAGACCTGGCGCGCAGAATCCTACAACCTGCAAAATTGAGACCGCTGAGTGAGGTGCACAGATACAGCACCATTGACAGGTATCGATTTTGGTGAAAAGGTGCCGCTGCACCGTACTTAAGTATCGTTGATACCCTCTTAATTCCGGCTTAGCACAAATAGTCACGTGCAAAATTGATTCCCCGTATAATCACTTGAAAATAATCTGCTTCAACTGAATGTACAAACAGTAATCTCATCCCTCTTTCTGATTGGAAGAGCTCAACTGAAGCCCAGGTACCGGTAATGCGTGGCCGACGGCGGACTTCAGACCTCAACTGACCTCCTAAAGCTAAAATGCCGCTACCGTTCCCCACCTCCGTCGAGCGCCTGGACGCTCTGGCCGCCAAGTACGACACACCGCTGCAGATCTATGACGAGCAGCTGATCCGCGAAAATGCTCGTCGACTGCTGACCGCCTTTCGCGCGCACTTCCCGGACTTCCAGCAGTTCTACGCCGTCAAGGCGCTGCCTAACCCGGCCATCCTCAAGCTGCTTCACCAGGAGGGATGCGGAATGGACTGCAGCTCATCGGCGGAGCTGCATATTTGCAAGGAGCTCGGCATCGCCAGCGACAAAGTGATTTACACATCCAACTTCACGGCGCAGAAGGACTTGGCTACGGCTTTTGATCAGGGCGTCATCATGAACTTGGACGATGTGTCGCTTGTGGACAGCCTCATTACTGTCCGTGGAAAGTGTCCTGAGCTCATGAGCTTCCGGCTTAACCCAGGCATCGGCCGCACCGACTCGGAGACCAAGTCCAACGTACTCGGCGGACCTGACGCCAAGTTCGGCGTGCCTCCGTTCCAGATCGTTGAGGCTTACCGCAAGGCTCAGCAGGCTGGTGCTAAGCGGTTCGGCATCCACATGATGACGGGATCATGTGTCATGAACCAGGAGTACTGGCGCGATACCGTCACGGTGCTCTTCAACACCATTGTGGAGCTCAAGAAGGAGCTCGGCATCGAGTTCGAGTTCATGAACATTGGCGGTGGTCTTGGCATTCCGTACCGACAGGACCAAGAGCCTGTGAACGTTGAGGCTATCGCCAAAATGCTGCGTGAGGTGTTCGACGAGGCGATGCAGAAGCACGGCCTTGAGACTCTCCCGCGCCTCTGTATGGAGAATGGTCGCTTTATGACTGGTCCGTTCGGCTGGTTGGTTACCCGTTGCGAGGCTATCAAGGAGACGTACGGCCGCTACTACGGCGTTGATGCCTGTATGGCGCACCTCATGCGTCCTGGCATGTACGGCGCGTACCACGAGATCTCAATCCCGGCACGCGAGAACGAGGAAGTGTCCCCTTCGCACGTTGTGGGCACGCTCTGCGAAAACAACGACTGGTTTGCGAAAGACCGACCTCTACCGAAGTCGCAGGTAGGCGACCTGTTCGTCATCCACGACACTGGCGCACACTCGCACTCAATGGGATTCCAGTACAACGGCAAACTTCGTGCTCCTGAAGTTCTGTTGCGTACGGACGGCAGCGAATCGCTCATGTACGTATCCATTTTGCTTGACGAATGTTATGCTTGTGAAGAATGACTAACATTTTCTATGATTTCATGACACAGTCGCGAGCGCGAGACGTACGAGGCTCTGTATGGTAACTGCGTGATGCCTGCCAACCTGTAAATACTACGGTCATAGACAACAAGCCGACGCTTTTCAATGAACAAGTAACACGTTCACTCTGACAATGGATTTTGCTTTGTCAACTATCTGATAAAAAGCGATGATGGATTAGTTTATGAATTGTGTTGTAGTATGAATGGTTGTCGACGTCTAGCCACCGATTCCCCGCGCTACGCCCTTCTCCTCACTCTGCTGACCTGCGAAGTTATTGAAGATCTGCTCGAGTGTTGTCTGTGAGACTGCGTACTCTCGGATACCTAGCTGTTGTTTGCTACCTTCCACGCGTCTAAACACATTTGCCAGTCGAGGTACTTGACCCGTAAGTTTATAGCGACAGAGATCATTTTGTCGCTCTAGTAACTTGACACCAGTTGTGGCATCAACCCAGAAGCTTTCTCGGAGGAATGCATCCAATGCGAGGAAACGCTCTTCAGCAGCCCACCAGGCACAGAGCATGCCATGACGTAAAGTACCATCTCGATCAAGTGCCGTCGCCAATGCGAAACCCGTCGCGTGGTTCATATCAATTTTGTCAGCCCAAGACGCGTCTCCTAGTGCTTCACATTTCGCACGCAGTTCGGTACGCGGGAACGTCGTTGGTGGGGAAATGCCACCGAACACAGCGCCAACGCGTGCTTCAATGTCGTGCATGGGGGTTCCCAAAAGCTTCAACTCGAGCATAAGACCGTCACCAAAACGATGTTTTAAATGCTGCACACTACCCAGACAACGCAGACGGCCTCCAACCATGATACCCACTCGTGTACACAAAGCCTCACATTCCTCCATACTGTGGGTAGTGAGGATGATGGTCGATTCTTTGCGTTGTGTGGAGATAGCAGCGATGACATTCCACATGAAGCGGCGAGAGACTGGGTCCATGCCTGTAGAGGGCTCATCCAAGAAAACAATTGGCGGAGATCCGATGAGGGCGATGGCAACTGATAGCTTACGTTTGTTACCGCCACTTAGTGTACCAGCCAGTTTGTTCTCGAAGTCGTCCAAGTTCATTTGGTGCATGAGCGTCTTGACCACATTATTCAGATCGGTTCGTGCTACGCCCTTAATACGTGCAAAGAGCTCCAGGTGTTCACGCACTGTCATCAACTCGAATAATGCGTCGAACTGGGGACAGTAGCCGATCATACGGCGAACTTCCAGTTGCTCGCTCAGGATATCAAAACCACCAAGTGTACCGCTTCCTGTAGTCGGGAGAATGTCGCCGGTCATCATCTTCATCGTTGTCGTTTTTCCTGCTCCATTAATGCCCAAGTAGCCAAAACATTCACCTTTAGGCAAGCCAAAGGACAAGTTCCGGACTGCAACTTTGTTGCCTTTGTACACTTTGCGAATTCCGAGTAGTTTGACAACATCTCCGTCAGCTCCACCACTGCGTACGCGTTCAGCTTCACGAGCGACATCTTCGTCCTCTTCGTGCGGTGGATCTTGTAAAACAGGATCTTTAAAAACGGCAGCTTTGATCTTTGGGAAACTCAGTAAAAAGTCAATACCAACGGCGATTGTGAAGAAAACGATCGCGTCCAGCGCCAAGTAAAGCAACTCCCACCCCATGACATCCATATCGAAAGGGCTAACGGGTCCTGACGTTCGTCCGAAGGCAGCACCAATTTCAGTGGTGCATTGATTAAGAAGTCCACTCCCTAGATTAAAGAGAGGACTGAGTCGCCAGAAAAACTTGAGAACTTTGTTGGCATCAGCACTTCTCGAGCCGATAACGTCCAAGATGAAGGAGACGACCATCAACACAACTCCCAACAAGAAGTTAACCATGATAGTGTATGTTTGTGCTGATGCGTGTTCCTTGAAGAAGTACGACAGGCAGTAAGTAAATGGGCAAATGGCCAGCCCAAAGAGGATAAAGAGCAGCACAACAGCCGGGAACGTCTCGCTGGTGCAGCTTACGCAGTCGTTACCTGTGAAAGCCGCAATGTCGAAGATCTGGATGAGTACAATTGCCGCAATGAAGGGAATAATGTAGGTGAGCAAGTCCCACAAGTAGTTTGCCAGCCAGAATGCTGGTAGACTCACACCGGACACGAGTTGCTGGTGTTTAGAATTGTGTTCCACCTGCTTTTCTTTCACGAGAAAACCGACAATCGAAGCTGGGAAGAACGCGAAGGCGATCACGATGAAGATACAAGCAGTAAAAGCTAGGAACGATCCAAATAATGCCTGCGTCGCTGCTGTCATGGGTAGCGGATGTGTGTTTGCCTTGAGTGTTAAATTAGTGGCACTACCAGCCATGAAGCGATAAAGAGCTTGGTCTATCAATGCTTTGAAGATTACAACACCGTGTGCTGCGGTTGTATTCACAAAGAGGTGGTAGCCAAACATACGCTCCGCTTCTGAAGCATGGACAAGATAGCCACCATACTGTCCTTTTACAGGGGTTTGAGTGACTTTAGTCGGGTTATCATCGGTCTTTCCAAAAGCACGCTGGTATATCTTGTCTCCCATACGCAGACAATATTCATTGCTGTTGGGATTACTGAAACTAACCACATCTGCTTCAGTGTAGTTCACGCCGAATACCGAAGTAGGCCACGTTGTGTATGGAGGTGACGAGATATCAGCACTTGTAAATGGGAACGGAACTCCACCCGAAAAGAGCGAATTCATGGCTTTCGAACACCACTGGGAATCATCAGACTCGCAAAAGTAGGGAACGCTGGGAATTGCTGCTTCAAAACCATCGGTGGTGAGTGCAAGTTTCACATCTGACTGTGTCAATGAACTAGTTTTCAGGATAATAAACCCTGCGGCAAGCAGAGTTACAGGGAGAAAAGCACTGAAGATGATAACGCGTCGATCTCGTTTTGCAATTCTGAAGCGTTTGAGCAACAACGCTGATAGATGGACGAGAAACATCGTAAACCCTGTGAGGCCGGCAATAGTCGGACCACCAGGAGGCATCACATCACCAGCGTTGTTAGTGTTTGCAGCGTCTTTGCTGAGTGTGTGCTGATTATCTTCATCCCCGGCTTCTGCCACTTTAATGAAAACTTCCTCTAGCGTCGTTACTGAAATGCCATAGGAAAGGACCCCCAACTCGCCCATTTTTTCGTCGAGAGTCTCAAAAAGCAGTGGGAATGAAGCAGTACTGTCCAAAGGCAGCTGGAAAGCAATTTCAGCACCAACATTACTCAACACTTTGGCTCTTGGTACCTGTGAAGTAATAAGCGATTGGAGTTGACTCTCTTTGCACGGAGCAGCGGGATCATTGCTCTTGACTAAAGTGAAATTGTATCCAGCACCATAGCGATTTTTCAAAAAGAATGATGAACCACAGCACCGCAGTTGACCTTCGGCCATAATAGCAATGCGGTCACCCAAAATGTCAGCTTCATCCATAAAGTGAGTCGTGAGGACCATAACACGGTTGGCGCGGTTGTTGAGAAGAATTTCCCAGGTGCTACGACGACTATATGGGTCCATACCACTCGTTGGTTCGTCTAGGAACACCAGCGAGCTGTCACCTAGCAAGCAAATGGCTACAGACAACTTCCTCTTCATACCACCCGAGAGAGAACCTGCAAAGACGTCCCGCTTCTCAGTGAGACCAACTTCCTTGATTTTGGTATTAACCTCTTCGTTGAGTGCAGTGCCACGATAACCTTTCACGCGACCATAGAAAAGCAAGTGCTCCTGCACCGTTAGTTCATTATACAGTACGTCGTGTTGGAAACAAAGTCCAAGCGATTGCCGAATGTCAGCCATATCATTCACAAGTGACAGCCCACGAAAGTATGCATCTCCGGAAGAAGGAGCAATCATGCCTGTTAACATCGAGATTAGAGTAGTTTTTCCTGCACCATTGTGACCCAATAAACACGTGATTTGGTCCTTGTACATGGCGAGACTCACACCACGAACAGCACGTTTGATTCCTCCTGGGACCACAAACTCTTTCTTAATATCCTGAATCACCAGAGCTTCACCTGCACGCTCTTGATGCCGAAGTTCGTCACTAACAAGCTCAATATTCGGATTTTCGACTTGGAGAACTGCATGGCTGCCGTTAACAACGTTGTTGGCCACATCATCCACTTTACTGCTACCGGTAGTTGATTTCGAGCGGACAGCATGGATCCAATAACTAGGCTGAAGTGGGAAGTACCATTTCTCAACGGTGCCGTATTCGCGTGGGATGACACGCTCGAAGTAGATACCCGCAAGTGTGTAGAGTATAATATCCAGGAAGAGCATTCCTATCGACGAGCCAAACTTAAAGTTGTTGACGATAGTACTAGACGATTCGAAGCTCATTCCAATACCAGTGGATTCGGCAGTAGCTAGTGTCTGAACTCCAAAGGCAAGTGCTACTGGGGGCAGTAAACATGCACCAGTCTTAGAGCCGATTGAGGACGTGGAGGAGAAGCCACTGGAGACAAAGTACATGAAAAAGAAGAGTACCATCCCAGCAAATGAACCAGTTCGTGAACGCGAGAATAGTGTACTCATGAAGAAGCCAAATGCGAGTACACTGAGCGAGAAGAGGAGGAAGAAGATGAAAATGAGGACGGGGTCACTATTCGGGAAGAGACCAGCTGAACTAGCAATTGCCTGCAAAATGGCGCTCAGAGTGAAGATGACCAAGTACGTGATGTACCAGGACAGGATGATTGCGCTTTCAGACATACCCAATATTTTAAGATACTCGCGTGAACGAGTCTCCTTCTCCTGGATTAATACCACGAGTACGCGAGAGATAGCATAGAGATATGCCAGTATGAAGATTAGGGGGAATACGGAGCTGACCTGGTCGTAAAATGGAGCCGAGAGAAAGTTTTCAATCGGAAACGGAGCCACAGTCGTTCCGAAATATGGTTGTGGTGCTTGCCGTAGTGGAACAAGAAACTGTTCACGTGAAAGATCTCCAAGTTGACTCTGCCAGGGTGTTGTATACCCTAGAACTTCAGGCATTGCAGCATTGAGCAACACGTCACCATTCACAGCATTGAATAGACGGGTGTCGCTATCATTATTAGATACTGCTGTCGAAAGTTTCTGTCGGCACACCCCAGTTGTGGTCTTCGTTGATGAATCCCAATCAGGCATACAGTTTACAAATCGCGCCACAAGAGTTTGTAGCGTCATGAAGCCCAAAGCTGTGTAGGAAGTGTAAAACGTCTGCTCAATTGTACGCTGGAAAGGAGATTCAAATGCTGGATCTCCCAAAGTACGTGGCACAGTCCCTGGACTACCCCGCCTTCCTACCGTTGAATTCATGCGCAACGAATACTCGATGGACTGAAATGTACCGATTTCTTCCTCTGCTGGGTACTCATCAAAGACCAACGCAGCGTAAACGATCGGTGTCTCGATACTTTTGCCGTACCCAATTTCTTGTACATACGACTCCATAGCTTTCTCAGTATCAAAGAAGATGACGCTATCTTCCAAACTGGGAAGCGCGACCATCTCTTTGTCACTCACTGATACTCTCGGGTACCATTTCTTAACAGTCTCAAAGAAATAGTTGCGCGTGAAAGTGTTATCCGGAGTAATGGCGAGTTTGTATGGTGTCACGTAGTTCCGACAGGATGGAAGCACCGAATACGTCGATGAGTTGTCTGAGCCCACATAACCACCATATCCAACGCTAAAGGCGCAAACTTTCTGGTTATCCACAGATACTCCTGTGGTATTGTGCAGCTCCGTTGCTGCACGAACACCTAAATAGAAGAGAAGGCCGTTCATGGTGGGCTCTTGAGCCAAATAGCCGTTCTTGAACAGTGAAAAAGACTTGCTTGAAGCGGTGCTACTCCAACCGGCTGGAACTTGTACGTCATCTGAAAGCGACTTGAGTGCAGTGATCAAGAGAATGAAGATTACCGGCAGGAAAATCTCCATCAACATGGCCACCCAGTGACGTTTTTTCAACAGCCAACTCTTGGACAACAGAGTTCGCTGCGTACTCAGGAAAGTTCGTTTCCCCGGACGAGGCCGCGTTAAAGCACCCGATTTGCTCTGCTCCCCCATTGGAATTTCACTTCAACTTTCCTCTAGGATTACTTGGATTGGTTTTGTAGGTGTTTCGGCTGGAAGTCCGAGGCAAAAGTGCAAATGAGCCAAGCATAACGCAGTTGCCAATTTCGTAGCGGTTGCATCCGTTTCTCCTACTTCGTACCTGTAATCCTTTGTGAACTCATGATTGCGCCCCCAAATATACTATTTCAAGCGGAGACGCAACGACTTCAGAGCTTCAGGCGCATCTCAGGCCGAATTATAGTCCTCCACGTGAGTTTTTCTTGGAGAATACTACAGTAACAGGATATTGAGAAATATAAAAACAAAAATTCTTCGAAGTAGTTTTTTTAGGCCTTTTTTCTTGAACAAATGTACCTGTAGTATCATTATAGTGCCTTGCCAGTGCTCCAATTCATCTATGTTATGGTCTTCTGGAAGAACGGTGAGCTAAAATCCAAGGCACATAGGTGACAAATCTAGATTTCAGGCTTCACCACCTTAGTCGTATAAGCCTCAAGTACATCACCAGGCTTGAAGTCGTCCATGCCCGACAGCTGAAGACCACATTCTTGACCCTTGTTAACTTCCGACACCTTTTGCTGGAAATGACGCATAGACGCCATGTCGACATTTTCGACGATGATTTCGCCGTCACGCACCAGTCGGTACTTTGCCTGCATGTTGAGCGATCCAGAAGTCACCTTACAACCAGCGATGTTAGTGGTGCGAGATCCGGAAGTGGAGATCGGAATGGACTGAACCACTTCAGCCGATCCCAGCACGTCGTGCACCACAATACCCCTGAGGTTGTCTTGCAGCAACTCCTTGATGTCATCTAGAAGACTGTACACAACGCGGTGTTGACGCAATGTCACCTGCTTCCGTAGCGCCTCTTGGTCGATAGAAGACGGGTGCTTGATATTAAACGAATAGATGGTCGCACCAGTAGTTTCCGCCATCACGAGATCAGAAGCTGTCACCGGTCCTACTGCCGACGTGATACACTTGATCGTTGCCTCATCTCTCGGCAGGGACGCAATTAGCTCGTCGATTGCAGCGATGACACCAACAGAGTCTGTCTTCACAATGATAGGAACCACGTTGGCGATGTAGCCCTCGTCTCCAGGTGTCAGTGCAGCTACACGCTTAGCCTCGTCAGCAGCCTCACGTCTTCGCTCTTCGACCTGCTGCCATTTACGGCGCGCACCAGCAAAACGACGGCGGCGATGCAAAGGACCATCTTCACCTTGAGCGTCTGCTTCTTCCTCTTCAGCCTTCGCCATTTGATCCCAGTTGATCATTTCCTGGCGTGCTGCCACAATTTCCTTGGCGCGGTCTTCAGTTGGTACAGACAATAACGCAACTCCACCTTCAGGAAGCCCCTTCAGCCCAATTACTCGGACGGGGTGACCAGGAGTCATCTTCTTCACGCGCTGGCCTGCCTGATCAACCAAAGCACGCACCTTTCCGTACTCCAATCCAGACACCACAAAAGAACCCTGTTTAATTGTTCCCCACTTGACAATAGTATCCACTTGAGTACCGACGCCCCGTGCTACATTCGCCTCGAGCACAATAGCCTCACCAGCTACCGAGGTGTCGGCACGCAAGTCCAGCATCTCGGCATGTAACGCGATCGTCTCCTTCAGCTGATCAAGACCTTCGCCCGTCTTACCCGACACGCACACCATCGGAGTTTCACCGCCCATACTCTCAACTACAATCCCTTGTTTCAGCAATTCACTTCCCAGACGCTTTGTCACCTCATCTCTGTCATGTGCATGCATATCCATCTTCGTGACGGCCACCACGAGCGGCACGTTGTTTTTTATAGCCAGACGCGCTACTTCCACAGTCTGCGGACGCACACCGTCATCTGCTGCTACGACCAACACCAATAGGTCCGTAAGCTCCGACCCACGCGAACGCATGTTACTGAATGCGGCGTGACCTGGCGTGTCAATGAACGTCACGTTCGAGTGAGAGCCATACTTCTTGCCCATTTCCACCGAGAATGCACCAATGCGCTGCGTGATACCACCAGCCTCCGTCGCAGCAACCTTCGACTTGCGCAACGCATCGAGTAGCGTCGTTTTTCCATGGTCAACATGCCCCATCACTGATACAATAGGTGGACGGACAGGGAACGCTGTACAATCTGCAGGGAGAGGCGTTAGCGCCAGATCGACGAAATCAGGCGGTAGTAAGACTGGAATCATGTTAAGTGAATCCACCACAAGCTCAGCAATGTCACTGGTGATCATCGACTCTTCTTGGAGTCCGTTCTCGCCCAAATCCTTTAGCGCACGGAAAACCACACGGGACTTGACACTCATCCGCTCCGCCAGACTCTTGACAGATAGTGTAGGCGGGATCTCCACTTCCTGTACAGGCATCTCCTTCTTTGGCTGACGTTTCGCATCCTTCCGTTGAATCCTCTGAGACCGACGACGTTCTCGGTCTTCCGTATCGCTGCGTCCATTCCAATCCACATCTCCAAACAGATCTGAGGCTTCGTCAAAAATGCTGTTCTCAAACTGGAAGTTCTTCAGCAGATTACGCGTTCCTTTCTTGCGTTTCGTGTTCATCTTAATAGAATGGCGACTAGAAGGCGGACCAGCGTTTCTGCGGTCAATCTCTCCGTCTGAAGGAATCCCCAGCGCTGCCAAGACTGTAGACGGGTCATTATTACCCGAGAACAGTTTGGTTTTCTTAGGTTTCTGTCGTGGGTTCTTCGGTTGTCTCTTAGTGAACGTGTCGTCTCCATCTTCGAAATCTCCGAGTCCCAACTGCGCCAGCGTCAGATCCGGTTCAACGTCCTGTTTACTTATGACATTAATGCCACTCAAAAGGTCAAGAGACGACGTCTCGTTGTTGCGATCGTTGTGCTTGGTGGGCGACTCGGTAACGGGCGTCGACTTCTCCACAGCCGCGTTCTCGAACGCAAAACTCAGCAGATTCTGGAACTTGTTGGTGAAAACAGGCGCTTCTAGTTCTCCAGCTTTAAACGGGCGGCGTTTGTTGGGTTTATGTTTGCGTCTCGCGCCGACGTTCCCGGGCTTAGCATTCGGCTCTGAGGCTTGTGGCTGGTGTTTGCCGCCCTTAGACTGGGTGTGCGCGTGTGGCTTGGACGCTGACGACGAGCTGAAACGACGCACACTCAGCGTCAGAGTGTTGGACGCCCCAGCGCCGCGCTCCAGTAGCAGCGCAGAGCGATGCAGCAGCTTCCATTGACCGGTCATTGCTGGCCTTGGTATCTGTTGGTGTGCTGCACACCGTCCAAAACCCAACATATGGTCTTTTTCTACACTCCTGGTTTTAAGGTATTATGAAGCAATTCGTACCTTAAAATCTAGGTGGAGAAGCGGAGACCAAGCCCTGACGCCCCAACTCAAGGCTCAGGAAGTCACGCGTGGCATCTGTGTTGAGGGTCAAGTAGGCAGCGGAAGATGCTGGGTGTGCCACTCATGCTGTTCCGAAGCGGAGATACCGAGATACGTGAGCTGAAGGCTCCCCACGTGTTTTTTAAATCGCCCAAACCGGCGTCTTCCGAGTGGCTTAACCGGTTCCTGATGATGGGGTTCACAGCTCAGTTAAACTGCGTTTCTAGGTCGATGGAAGAGTTTAAGATGATGTTTCCACCTCGACAGAAGTACGGAGATGAACGAGCAACAAGTAGCCCTTGTCCGTCTTCATCCAGTAGCAGCAGCAGCAGCAGTTCCAGCTCCAGTTCGAGTGATAGTTCCAATAGTTCCAATGACAGCGATGATGAAGCACTTCCTCCACCTGTTAGTGGAGAAAATGGAGATGCTGGCAATGGAGGAGATGACGAGAAGAAGAAGAAAGACGATGGAAACAGTAGCGACTCAAGTAGCAGCAGTGATAGTTCAGCAGCTGAAGACAGTGATCAAGAGGAGGACGACGGAGTTATGATCGACACTGATGATGAGAAGGACAAACTGCTTGGAGTGGACCCCACAGACGAAGATTTGAGTGGTGAGAGTGATGGAAGCTCCGATGTCGAGAACTCGTACCCGCGTCTTCCTGTCGCTCCTGTAGATACATTAATTGCATTCCGCCAACAAGCAGCATTTAAGGAACTGCAACTGACTGAGAAGCTCAAGAAAGATGTCATTGCTGATGCCAAAGAACGGGTGCAGGAACGGCGTGAACAGACTCAGCGCTCAAAGAAGCAGAAAAATACACCGTTATCCAAGCGACGACGTTCTAAACAAAGTGATGGCAGATCAACGCACGTCGAAAGACATCACTCGAATGGCAGCAGTGCTACTGCTGATGTGAAAAGAAATTCTGCGCAAATTACAGAGGACGAGTGGATGGTGGACTGCTCCTGCGGACTTCACGAGAAGAATTACGACGACGGAACCTCCATGATCCAGTGCGATAGTTGCTCGCATTGGGTGCATGCCAAATGTGCCGACAAACAGCCAGAGGCCGTGGCACAAGAGAAGTTCATGTGTTTCCGCTGCAGTTGGATGTTTGATTGTGTGTGTGAAGTGCGTCTTCGTCCCAATCACGACGATGGTCAGCGTATGGTGGAATGTGAAAGCTGCAAGACATGGCAGCACACGATCTGTGTCGGTATTCCTATGACTGAGGAGCCTGCAGATGACTATCGGTGTCCTCGGTGCCTGAAAAAGGCACGTCGACGCAAGTCTGAAACAAAAGGAAGTAGCAGTCGTGAACGACAGCGAAAACGGAGTTTTACTGAGTCATCACGGCACCGAAGAAAAAGCAATGATGCATCATTGGTTGTTGATGTGAATGGGCGTTCTTCGGCTCGTGCTGTTGATACCACGCGCAGGAGCAGACGCGCTGACACGAGACAGTCGCCAAAGATTGAGACGAGAGCTCCGCTTGCTCAAGTCCTGGCCCCTCCTGTCCCAGCAGCCTCTCCCCCGTCAACACCACCTCCACCTCCGTCATCTCCACCACCACCTTCTGTTGCATCTTCGCGAACCTCGTCTACAACTCGTAATCGTGGTCATGGACGCTCGAGAAAAAGAGGTGAGAGAGAACGCGCGTCTAGCAGCTCATCGCACCGAAATCGTGGACGACAAAGAGGTAACAGCAGCTCATCGTCTTTAAGGAAAAGACGTTCGCACTCGGAATCAAGCGAGGTGGAGAATAGTTCTCTTCCTCCGGCTGCTGTGACGCCATCACCAAGAGGTAAAGGGCTTATGCTTCGAGGTTATTCTCCAGGTTCAGCTTCCGCGAGAACGGAGACCTCATCTTCGCGGCACGTAGACGTACGACCATCGCTTCCGCTCACCCCACCGTCTGGGGGTGCCAGTAATGGACACAATCATGACCACCACAATGATCAGAGTATTGGTGGTCGCAAACGCAAGACTAGCTCAGCCCGTGATCGACTGGCGAAGAAGCTTAAAATCAAGAAGTCTTCGTTGCGGTGAAAGAGGTCAGTTTGGAAGCCAAGAACTCGGGCGAGGGACGCAACTCTGATGGTATTTTATGGTTATGGGGTATATGGAACTGGAACTGGCAGGAACAATGGGGTTTAGTGGAGGATGATACGATTATTTGCTACGAAACATGCAGTCATTTGTTTGTTTTGATTCCGGCAGTCATACCGTAGTTAGCCTAACGTTAAGTCCACGGGTAGAAGGAAGGAAAGAGTACACTGCCAAGCACCGTGAAAAGCAGAAAGTAGCCAATGACGATCCGACCGTAGCTTGTTAGGACGGGAGTCTCCTTTCTTCTCGTCGCTGAGCTGCAGATCAACGCTGCAGGATGCCAGTACAGCGGTGGGCACGCACACAGCAATCGTGTAGTTACTTGAATATGAACAACTAGCAGCGCGTTCACCAATAAGAAGAGCCAATGCACGTAATACGGCGTTAGCACTGAGCCTCGCCAACTGCGACGTTGCTGCTGAGCTATTAAGGTCACTTTTCCTGGTACGACGCTGCCTCGGATGTACCCTTGCAGCGCATGAAAGCTAAGGATGATGATTGGAGCAGCAAGAATGAAGTTGGGTATCTGTTTCATCTCGTAGTAGCGAAAAAGCCCCACATTCCAATACTCGCTCTGGATGAACATGTACATGGCGGAGAAATTAGGCACAACCTTGGCACACCA
Organism: Phytophthora brassicae; assembly: GCA_024679045.1. Lineage (NCBI taxonomy): Eukaryota > Oomycota > Peronosporomycetes > Peronosporales > Peronosporaceae > Phytophthora > Phytophthora brassicae. The sequence continues at coordinate 31,186 of JAIKVB010000016.1, read as the reverse complement.
GCTGCGGTCCTCCATAGTGGCATTTTCAAGCGACTCCCTACCGAACTGCTGGAACAGTGACGGACAATAAGGAACCATTGCAGTGAGGAAGTACACGATTTGAGGCGCAATTGCAAGTACACCGAGAGCCGCAGTGCGTATCCAAAAAGCGACGAACCGGACGAGTTCTTTCGGCGACGGAGAGACGATGACGCGATGCCACGCAATGAACACTAGATGGACAATCAACCTATTAGTGAGGACCAAGTAAACGGGAGTACGTCGCTGCTAAAACGTACATGAGAGCAAGATGCCGTTTGACCGCGTCACTGAGGCCGCACCGAAGAGCACTGCAGAGAACACTAGATCACGAAAAGCTCGACATGGTTTCGGGGCTTGCGCGTGCCTCGCCAAGAAGTACATACCACTGAAGCTTAAGAGACACATGATACTTTCCGAGTAGATAGCCGACATGAAGATACTGGAGGGCGCAACACAGAAGAGGTAGGCCGCTCGTCGAGCAACCACTTCGTCCCGCAGCACAACGAGACCCAAGCGATAGAGGAAGAGCGCAGCCAATACGAAGCTTACGTTGCTGATGAACCAGCCACTGAAGAGAACGGCAGACACCTGATTTATTGGCAGTAGGTGCGCGAACCATCGTACCAGCAGCGGGTAAAACGGGAAGAAGGCGTGGAAGTGCTCGAAGTCGTAGCCGTGCAGAGCAATGTGAGTGAAGTAGACGCCGTCCCAGTTGCTTAGCGTCGAGAGAGGTGAGTCGCCCGCTTGCAGGTGGGAAGAAGTGTCATAGGGCGTCACGATAGCTGATGTTGCCAGCGCTAGAAACGTCACACACGCCCGCGAGGCCGCCGCGAAGGCAACGACACAACGCTCCATTTCTAATACCGCTATTGGATACGCTACAGTGGTCACAGTAATTAGTCTGACTGCCATTTTTCCAGAAAAAGTGCGAAATTCAGACTTTGACTGTAAGTCCACGGTCGAGTTTTTAGCCTATGAAAGCGATAGACCCCGGAAACGACTCAGCTGATTGAGTGAAACTCGCCTAAATAGTGTACTAATTGGCCAAAAGCCTGCAACATCGATACCCTAACCCTCCCATCCAGTCAGACTAATTACTGTAACCACTGTAGGTTATATCTATAAACTTTTATCTAGGACCACTTCACTGGCCAATAACATGCACTCTATGTTTGTATCTACAAAGCTCAACAAAACTGTGCTGCTCAGCTAAGACTCTCGAGCCAGCCAAGCGTGTCTTCGGCGCCACCTTCCTGTGCGTGCTCCAGCGCCTGCTCCACTGAACATGAACTGCGTATGTGACCGTAGAGGAACTGCGCTACCTCCAGGTGGTCCATGTACGACGCCGCATTGAACGCTTCAAAGCCGCCGCAGACTTCGCGATGGTGCTCAGTCAACCACTGGACTGCTGGGAGGTGTCCATTTGTGGCCGCCAGCTCCAGCGCCATCGGAGTCCAGCGCGGGTCGGTATGAACTGCTCCCCCATCGTCACTTGTCTCTTCATCGATCGGCTGCTCGTCCATGCAGTTGCAGCGGTCAAAGTGTAGCCATCGCAGCACCTCTACGAGCCCTTGACGTGCAGCTTCGTCCACAGCCTTAGCGCTGGTCTGCCACTCAGATGTAGCAGGATCGTCACGTAAATATTGGAGGATGTCCACGTGGCCAACAGCGGCCGCAGCGTCCATGGCATTAGTCGACGCAGGCGAGCTATGAGCGTAGAGTTCGCGGAAGTGCGCCACCAGCCACTCAACGCAGTTGCGATGGCCACCTTCGACGGCAGCAACCAGCGCATTCATGGCGTCTGATTCGACCGTGAGGTTGACCAAATCATTCTCAAACAAGTAGACCAATACGTCGCTGTGCCCATTGCGTGCTGCCTTCTCGATGGCCTCAACAGTGCAAGCAGGAAGGTGTCCATCGACGCGCATTGGCAGCGCAGTCGCGTGGTCGTGAAACCACTTGAGGATACCGACCCGTCCATACTCAGACGCTACGTCCATCCACGACCCAGCAGCTTCCTCACACTTGAGCGACTTCACAGGCAGCACCGCAATGAGCCACGTGAGAACCGCGGCTTGGCCATTGGCGATGGCAGCGTGCACCATCTTGGGACCAACGCTCTCAAAGAGTTGAGGAAAGTGCTCATACAGGTACTCGAGAATGTACAGGTGACCTGCACGTGCAGCGTTAACCATGGCGCTGGACGAACACTCCTCCTTGCGAACCTCGCACAACCAGCGCACTATGTGCAAATGGCCTTCAGTGGCGGCGTAGCTGATAGCGCTGGGCGTGCACCCTTCACTGCGGTTATCGTTCAACCACTGCATCACATGAAGCTGTCCGTTTTGCGCCGCCAAGTCCATCGCGCGCGTAGTACAGCCTTCGGTGCGGTTCTGGTGTAGCCATTGCACGACTGGAAGGTGGCCGCTGCTAGCAGCGTAGTCCATGGCCTTTGTGGTGCATCCTTCGCTACGGTGCTGGCACAGCCACTTCACAATCTGTAGGTGCCCATTCTTGGCAGCGTCGTCCATTGCACGAGTGGAGCAACCGTTCAGCTGCTTCGTGTTGTGCAGCCACGTAAGAATGTCGAGATGACCGTTGCAGGCTGCAAAGTCCATTACAAGCGAGTTGCTATCGTCCTGCGGCTGCTTGGGCGTCATTAGCGCCAGATGTTGCACCAGGAACTTCATACCCTGCGCCGCCGCGCGCTCCAAAGTCCACGAGCCAGAATAGTCGAGGAACTGGTCTAGGGTTGCCCATACGTGGGACAGCTCACTCGCGCCGTCACGGTTATTGCACACAAGTTTCGCCGCCGTCAGCACCATCGTGGCTCAGTCGCGTAGTCGATTGGTAGCGAGAATGGTCGACGCAGGTTGCGATTGAGGAAAACGAGAGGGCGTTGAGGCGGCCACGAGGTGAAAGCAGAAGTGGTTGGCCACATAAGCCGCAACTGCCCGCGCCCTTTCGCTCCTTGTCTCAGCCAATCACGTGAAAGACGTGGGGACGACCACATCAACTGCTGACGTACTTGGCTCGCTCTACGACTCTTAGGCTAAGAATCTTAGCCAACAGGCAAGACAGGCGAGCGGGATTTCTTTTTCTTACAAATACAGGACGACATCCAACCGTCAACTTTTTGACGCCAACTTAGCACCGTGACATCCTCGTGTAAGAGTTGACAGATCTGCCTTGTATGGCTACGTCCCTCCTCGTTCTCAGATTGCCTCATTTATACCCCAGCATACATCGACTTTGTGGTGCACATATGTTGTGTACGTGACATCACATTTCCTTTCAAGATCCGCGTCGAATATTGTCCAATCCGCGTTGCTTTTCGAATCCTTTCTTTCCGATCTTTCATTCCCGTTCTTCTCTGTAGGTTGAACGTTACAAGCTAAAGGGGAAAAGACGAACGCAGCTATGACGGTATGGCGCTCCGCAGCCTTTCTGGGCATGTTTGGTGACCCGTATCTGCGGTCGACGCCGTATGAGGCAGGAGGGGACCCACAGGCGCTTATTGGCGCGTTAGGCGGCATCGTGCAGTTGCTGCAGCCGCAACAACCAGCTGCGAACGACCCCGTGACGTTTTCACTCACAGTGGAGCAAGAGCGCGTGTTGCAGACAACGCTGCTGCCACAATTGATGTTCTGTGGCCAGTGGACGGAGAAAGGCGCCAAGGTGGAGGACGCCAAACAGTTTCAGGACTTTTTGGCCGAGTGGAAAGCGGAACTTACGAAGCTGCAGGTCAATCAGCCGGTGCTGGTACCTGGAGGATACGTGGGCAATGTGAACAGCCATTCAATAGTGTACGTCTTGGAGAAGACCAGCGAGACTGGAGAATACTCATTTACAGTGTGCAACAAAGGCCCAGGAGCTGAAATGTACCACCCTTGCAAGGTCGAGGGTGGTGCTGACAAGATCCGAGTGCAGCCGTGCATCCAGATTAGTGCAATCCCTGCCAGTCGCTTCTTGGACATGGCGTTTTGGACGCTGTTGTTCTCGCTCTGGGTGCGCAAACCACCGTCCGAATATCATCGCGTGGAGACGATTTATGACGTGCTTCTACCGTGGCTCTCAGGCGATAAATTGTTGCCATTAGCAAGCGAAAGAACAGAGCAACAAGCGCCAGCCAACTGGACTAATAAGGCTCTGGGAGGCGTGCATACGCCACAACGTAGCCAATTGGGTTTCTGTAAGAGCGTAATTGAAGCGGTGCGCTATCTGTGTCTCCGTAGTCGCGCCTTTACGAACGATGAGGTGGAGTATGTGATCCTGTACAAGTTACGCTACCGTTTATTCCAGCAAGTTGTCCAGGGTCTTGAGATTGCCGAAAACCCAGCAAAGGGAATCCCCGAGGGTACACTAGATAATTCCCTGCGTACACTGTCCACGATCTCATTGCAAGACTCATTGCAGGGAACTCACACTGTGTCAGAGATCGACCCAGATGCTGTAGTTGGCATCTACTTTGCACTATCGACGTCGCCAGCCTGTCAGAAGATGACAAAACAGCTCACTGTATTGAGCGAGAGTTTGTATACTGCTAACAAGAAGTTCATTGTGATCGTTGTCTCGGTTGATCAAGAGCAGTCTGATTACATGACGCTTGTTGAAAGTTTACCAGGGCACACGTGGCTCGTGGTGCCTTTTTCAGAAATGGAAGCTCGAAAGCAACTTATCCAGACATTTAATGTGTCGAAAGTACCCCAGTTAATTTTGCGCGGGACAAACGGAACGATTTTAACACCGATGGGCAAGGAGCTGGTAGCGTCAGATCCAATTGGTGAATATTATCCGTGGACAGGTAACGATTTTGAGCTACCAAAGTCAACTCTTTCAGTGTCGGAAGTCAAATGCATTTCCATGGGTGTTAAACAGATTGGACTGAAAACGCTTAAGCACCATGAACGAACAAATATTCAAGCTACAGGTCTTAGTCACGTAAACAAGCTGATGAGCCAAACTGAGCAGCTGATAGAGTCTGTTGGAATTACTGCTAGCTCGGAAAGAAGTAACAATCACGAGACCGCTACGCTGGAAGAAATGTTTGCTTTTGCTCCTCACGCAAATGTTGAGTTGCTGCAGATACAAGGCAATGAAAGCGAGTACGCGGGAAATGCTTCCGAGCTTGAAGTTCCCATTCTCAGTAACTTTTTGAATGTACCCGAGCGCGTCACTTCCATTCCACTTGCGGTTGCAGCATTTGTACGATGTGAGGCTTTGTGTGAATCTCTCCTCAAGCGAGCTGCCGAAGGCTCGTCCTCCTCTCGGATATCCTTGCATCATGAGGTCATTCAGCTTATCACGAGTGTTATGGTGGAGGTATTACCAATGCCGGAGCCATTGACTGTTACAGAGGGGGCCGTTTCGTCCACTTGCATGTGGCGCCGACCTGTTGCGAAAGATATGCAGCTCCGGTGCCTAAATCACCTCTATTCACTACTGATGATTCTCGGTTCGGTGTGGCAGTCTATGGAACAACCGACCCGTCAATTTGACTCCGAGCGCGCACTCGCCGCTTTGTGCGTGCTGTGTATTTATGATGCTTTAATTCGCACTCCGGCAGCTGATGACCCGCTGGAGATTTCGTTGATGATGGAGGAAGAAGGCGGATACGTATTAGCGCATACGTTTTGTAAGGCTAACTTCTCGATCCAGAAGATGACATCAGCGATGGAGTTTTCGCGTCCTAATTTTTGCGTCGTTCGAGGTCAAGTTCTTGCCTATTTTCACAGCCAGGACTCAAGGGGCAAACGACAGCTTTTTGATTATCATATGCCCGAGGATAAAATTGAGGTTAAAAAGTATTCAACGACACTGTTGTTCTTCCGCCAGTTGATGGAGCGATATCATTACCAGCTCATTGATCCGAACAACGAGACTCCACCTACTGAGATGGAAGCTTTAATGGAGTGGTTCTGTAGCGAAACCTCTCCTATGGCGGATGACCACCCCGAAGTGGGGTTGACTCGCGACTTAGTCATGGTGGTAAAGTTCTTAGCTACAATGGAGACGAAAGAAGTTGAGCTCATGCGGCGCCGTACAGCGCACCAGCACTGGCAAATGTGGCAACTATCGTTTGATGACTCATCGTCAACCCACCGACGAAATTTTTTCGGGATGCGTGGATTAAACCGAATTCTGCACGCTACATTGAAATGGGAGGTAGTGAACTTCCGAGGAAGTGACCAGGACATAGTTGATGTGGAGGTGGAAGGATTCATGGAGAGGAAGGTATACTTTGGCGAAGGCCCAATTATAACCAGTCCCGCGAACTTGGGTGCTCTTCTTGTCAAGAGCTCGAGTAATTCATCAGCTGGAAGCCTTCCTACTGTAATTACTGAGGACGATATCATGCATTTGACGGACTTGCCTACGTACAATGGTACACTGTCAGCAGAAGAATCGGAGTACCTGATGAGTTACTTGACGGTGCCGTACACTCGAATCCCTCTTGTTACTTCATTCTTCTCATCGCGTGATCGCGTGACGTATTTATTTAACCCGATGCTCCAGCAATTATTTCGTGCTGTTTTATTCGAGGGAGGCGACTGGGTGTCTGATGAGAAAGCTGAAGAGATTTCTCACATTCCGTTGCGAAAATCGAACCTCGTGATGCATGAAGAAGCAATCCAACGAACATTTGATGCTAGAGTTCACCACCAAAAGTGTGAAGATCACCTCGGCACGATGAATGGGCTGCTTTTGAACGAGCTGATTCATGCACCAGAAGCGATTGTTGGTCCCTTGCTGAAGATGCTTGACGCAGTGAAGGAGTTAGGTGAGGCATCGGTGCACTCGGCGGACGCCCGCTTCATTCTCTTTATGATTAAGCTGGGTGTCGATATTCTGCGTTACATGACGTTTGTTCTCGACCAGTGTATTGCGAGTGATGACCAAGCTCGTATTGAGAACCTGGAAAGGTACAGATCTCAGCTGATGGATTACGCGTTTGGTTTTGCTCATACAACACTGCATAAGTGGAGACTGGAAGCTGAAGAAGCTAACAACCTCCAGACGGCTTGCGTTATCTACTCGTATCTTGTTCTTCTTCACGTGAGTTTGCGGCCCTCTGAATACGATCCCCAGAAAGTCTCTGAAATGATCGGTTCCATGGCTTATATCCATAACTGGCATTGCTTCGGAATGAAGCTCTCCACGGACAATGGTGATGAGAAGGGCGGATTGTCGGCAGAGGAGCGACTGCTTCGCTGGCTTCAGGCCCAAGGAATTGATACGGCAAACGTGGGCAAGAAGTCCCTTGACAAGTACTTAAAGGGCCGACCTTTATACTTGAAAATTGGGATGCAGACTATTCAAGCACCGAGTATTGTTGCTCTACGCAACAGCGATGGGAAAGAACTTCAGCTACCACCTGGTGATGTTCTGGAAGCAGATATTTTTGAAATTATTCAGCTCCACCGCCGTTCTATTGTTCAATGGCTCGTGGGCCTGCCTAAAACTAAGCGCAACATGGTTCTGGGAAATATTGTGCAGATTGCTTTGCGCTCAAAAGAACAAACTGACACTTGGGAATGGATAGAAGAATCTGAAATTGGAGGTGCAGGAAAATTCAGCTGCCGTCAACAAGAGTTAAAGTTGGATGCCCAGACAGGAGAAATACTATGGAGAAATGATGAATTGAAACCTGTTCCGGACTCGATGACTCAATATGCAGATTTTATGGCCATCTTTGGGAACAAATCTCTTCACTGTGGCCTTGTTGCTCGCCAAGAACATCGTCTGTGGGTGAATATTGTAGGGACAGATTTTCAACTTGTTGAATGGGATGATCCAAGCCATGAGGTTGATCAAGGTGTCGGCGCTCCGGTAATCTACGAGCCTGGAACAATGAGTACTTCAGGCGATTCGAACGAGGACCCTCAAGAGTTAAAAATGTATTGGGAATGTCCCGCTTGCACGTGCGCAAACTTTAACGGTGACAATCCTAATGCTACATGTGATGTGTGTGGGACTTCTCGTGTTGCTCGTGTTCCGCCACAACCAGCACGAGGGACTGAAGAGCAGAAACCCAAACAGCCTGGGCACGATGGATTTTGTTACCTTGGTAAAGTCTTTTCGCGACCATTTGATATTTATTCGGAGAAGGAACATCCTTATGCAGATGAAGAGTGGTTTGTGGACTTGGTGGGCAACGCGCTTCGCCTGATGTACCCACCTGTTCCCGAGGACAAAAAGTTGCCTTACACGTTATTCCTGCCGACTGAATCATTACCCGCTAATGCTACTCGGGTGAGCTTAATTGGGTTGGATCGAGGCTCTGACGATAAGGATAAGGAGAAAATGCCGACATTCAAGGAAATCGTGGCGTACCGAACGCTGCACGTGATGCACATCTACGCGCTAGTGTCACATGGCCGCCGACTGTATCGCAAGCTCATTTTCACCTCGAATTCACGTCTGAGCCTTCACAGTTTCCCTTTAAATATTTCTCCCGACCAAGGCCCTGTTGATCCCGCACTGCTGCGTGCTAGTGGCGAACCCACGGAGCGTCAGATGCTTGGTGGATCTCTCTTGATTCTCCGCAAAAACCTCTTGCTTAATGGCACGGAACAGTTCATTCCACCGCGACTTCTACAGGGTGTTGTACCGAGTTGCTTGCTAGAAAACTTTCGCTTTTGGATGGGAGAAGATGGGCGGATCCGTGGAGAACCAGTCGACTTAAAATCGCAGTGGTTCCGATACCGGGTTGAGGTCGATATGAAGAACTCGGGACAGGCCGTCATTAGTCGAAAATCCATATTGACTTCTTTTTCACATATCCATTCGGATGACAAAGAAAATAATCGTTTGGCAAACTCTAGCCAGATGCAACCTCCCCCTGCCCCTGTCCGAGTGTCTGGAAAAACGACAACCGACATACGATTTCCTCCATCTTTCGCATCACCTGACACGGTTGAAATTAGTGACGATGATGTGGTGCAACTTATGGCCATGGGATTTTCGTACGCCGGATGTGGTCTTGCATTGCGTGAAAATCGTAACAACATGGGCTTAGCGGCACAATGGTTGCTGGATGAGAATAACCAGATGAAGATTTTAGCTGCTGAAGATGCCGCTGCGTCGGGTGAGATCGCTTTAAGCCCAGAGGAGCAGCACGAGCAAAACATTGGACTGCTTATGAGCCTAGAAGAGTCACCTTCCCGGGTTGCAATTGAGTACGCGCTGGGTCTTTTTTCCAAGGACCTGGAGCTGGCAAAAGCGTGGCTTTCTGACCCAATTAATCGTGACGAAATCAAGCGAGCAGAAGGATCCAATAACAGCGTGTTGGAATCAGAAACAATTAGAGAAGAAGCCCCTACACCCATGCAGATTGACGATGAGGAGACCAAAAATGCTGAAGACGAGGATGGAGCACTGGAAATCGTAGAAGAAATTGTCGGGGAAACGTTTTATCTCTTGAGTATGCTCGAAACCAGCTCTTGTCGCGAGAACGAAGAAGTCCTTGCGTTGTCCGAACTCCTCAGTCGAGTTGAAGACTTTTCACACATTTTGGTCTGGTGTATCAATAAGGATGCACAAAGCGCACCTACTGGACTATCTTCCATCGCATTCATTGAACTTCCAAGGTTGAAATTAAAGCTGCAACCGGTCAAGGACTCTCTCTCGGGTCGGGTCCGTCTTAGTATAATGGACCAGAATGGCTGGTATGTGAGTGATTTGACTGTCGCAATGCCACAGGAGACCTCCAAATACCTTCAAGGTTTGATTAAAATTGCACCAGATTGCTTCGTACTCGAGTCGGACACTACGGATTTGAAGCTCATCTGTCCCAATCACGACTTATACCGCCCTGCAATTCGCGGTGAGCCGTTCTCTTCTATTCTCGTTAGTGACCGTGGATCTGTGGGCTGGCAGCAGGCGATGGAGACAAGATTTTACACATATCCCGTGCATTCAAGTAACACTTTCTTGCTTCCTTCTTCTCTGAGTTCTACGCTGTACCTGATCTTGACCAGTTTGCTGACGCGAAACTATGCGGTAGCAATGGAGTTGATCTTGGGGTGCAACGTGGACGTGAAGTTCACTGATGAGGAAAAACGAGTGTTTGATCAGTTGTTCAAGACACTCGATGACCGCCACCCAAATGCATGTGCGTGTCGTATTCGGTTGTCACTGGGTATCGCTTACAGCGATAACAAGACTCCATGGAAATTAAGTGGCGAGTTACACGACTATCTTGCCACGAGCGGCCACGTCGATGCTTCTTGCAAATTAACGATAGAAGAAGAGAAAGAAGCTCTTGCACAATGCCACCAGCGATCTCCACTATTGCTACTTCGAAAGGAATTCTGTGACCATGCGAAGGAGGATAGCTTAACAACACTTGATTTCAAGTTAACTCGATCACGCGTGGGTGGGCAGCCTTGGATGAAGTTATGTTTGTACAGTAAAGGATATCTTGCCGCACACGGAAAAAAACTGTCGACTGTGCGATACAATCGCCCAAAACATGCGGCAGGGATTGACAACAAGTTCTTTATTGATGACGAAGAGGCTGGAAAACTCGTTTGGAACTGTGCGGTGGTTGGAGATGAGATCAGTGGAACAAATCGTGGTCTGGGATTCCTTTTCTTATACGAGTGTCTGAATCAGCAACTTGTAGTTCGTATGGGAGGTGACGACTGTACGCGCTCTTTTGGCGACTTGTTCACACGATTTTTGCATCTAAAGCTATCACGATGGGGTCGTGAAACTGTGGATGATGGCGAAGAAGAGTGCGCTCCTTCGTACGCGATGTCACAGCTGGCGATGGTGATTGCCCATCCTGCTGGTGGATGGCCATCATCACCGTGTGATCAAGAAAGCGTGCATCTACTCTCTCGTGGAGCAAATTTGTACTCGAAGATGACAGTAGGAACACTGCTGAAAACCTTTTTCGATTTTGGCGAAATGGAATTTCAGTCCAAACTTGAGTCTGATGACCACCAAAATCGTGTGATTGCGCCGATTAAGGCGCAATTTACCCAGCTACACCATACCGCCGAGCATGCGTTTAAGATACAAATTGCACCTACGAAGGAGGCGCAGAGCTTTGATGCGTCAAATGCATCGTGTGGTGAGAGGCATTTTATGGGAGCCAAGAGCGGTGCGATTAATCCTGAATTTCCTCTTGAAGCTATTGATGTGAAGCGTTTCGTTACCTTCTGCGACCCAGAAGCTGAAGTGGGGGCGAAATTGCCGTTTAATCTCTCTCAACACCCTGTGGCCCAGACAGTCGCTGCAAAGGATTTACTGAAGAGGCTTGGTGATGACATTGCTATTAACGCACAAGCAGTGAACGAAAGCAAAGATGCTTTCATCACTGGTGTAACCCCAATGAATTTGTCATCACCTAGCGAACAAGGTCCAACCAGATCTGCTGTCGAGAGTCTTCAGAATTTGGTTACTCTTTGTGAGAAAGTGAGAGCGAGCGACCGCAAAATGGTAGAAAAAGGCATTGCAAAGCTTGAAATGATGCTAAATGAGATCCGCAGCGATATTCATGGAGAGCAAGTCGTTGCTGCCGACCGTTTTCTGATGCAGCGACATGCTGGTCTTTATCCTCGAGTAACTTTCGATTTCCTCACATCCCTGTTAGCATCCGATTCATTTGAAGCGGACCTCAAGGTTCGGAATCCATTTGTTGTGAACATCACGTCGGATCTTGTGGAAAGAGTTATGCTTGTGCTCTTCCTCTGCAGTCGGATTGTGCACATCAACCGAACAATTCAGGCGACTCGTGCTCTTGTGAAGAATCTTAATAGTCTTGCCATCTCCCAAAGCAGGGAGGATTGGTCAAGCAGGGTGAAAATGACGCGTCAAGCTTCGCGAGACTTGGCTGACATGTTACTTTCGAAGCGATACTATCTTCATGATCAATCCGAGAAAGGTTCATCTGGATGGCACTTCGATCCACGCTTTTTGGTATTTGAATATGTGTTTGATATACTGCTTAATAGTCTTGCCATCTCCCAAAGCAGGGAGGATTGGTCAAGCAGGGTGAAAATGACGCGTCAGGCGTCTCGAGACTTGGCTGACATGTTACTTTCGAAGCGATACTATCTTCATGATCAAGCCGAGAAGGGTTCATCTGGATGGCACTTCGATCCACGCTTTTTGGTATTTGAATACGTGTTTGATATACTGTTACGTGGTCGACAGGTTCAAATGATCGATAGTTTCTTAACCAGCCTGGCGAAGGGAGATTCTCGTGTTCAGCAAATGATCATGGGTGCTGGAAAGACTACCGTGGTTGGACCTTTACTAACCTATATTCTCGCTGACAAGAAGCACCTCGTGACTCATGTCATGCCAACGGCACTACTGGAACAGTCTCGACAGGTATTACGAAGTCGCTTCAGCAATCGCGTCCTTCGGAAACGGATCTTTACGTTCGAGTTCGATCGAGCAATTAGTGACGATCCAGCTGCAGCATTGCAGATGTTTACGAAGCTGGACCGTGCTCGGCGTCATGGAGATGTAGTATGTGCCTCCCCCGAGTCAATCAAGTCTATGATGTTGAAGCTCGTGGAGCTGCTACACTCGCTTGATGAATCTGCAGATATTATTGAATTGCCTCTCACTTCTGCATCTCAAAACATTAGACGCTTGAGGCGCGTACTGGAGGATCGTTCAGAGATGGCTGATGAATTGCATAAAACTCTCAGACTCTGGCAAAGTGGAATCTTGATCATGGATGAGGTAGATGTACTGCTTCACCCGTTGCGGTCGGAGCTCAACTTTCCAATCGGCAACAAGTTTCCTATTGATCTTGCCGCTAACCGCTGGGAATTACCCATTTATTTGATTGATGCTGTCCTAGCATCACCAAATCCCGACAACGACTTATCTGGATTAATACCGCGATTGCATGCTGTGCTGGACGAAGGGTACGATTCTCACACGCTGCAGCGTTTCCCGCACCTTGTCTTACTAGATATGGACTTTTATGAAGCGCGCATGCTACCTTTGCTCTCGGAAATTGCTATTGAGTGGTTGCTGAAACTTTTCCGCATGAGTAAAATGGAAGTTTCCGTCGATCGCATCAAGTATTACTTGGAATGTCCACGGACAGAGCTTCATACGGATTCTTCTCTTCGTACAGAAATTGAGAATGGTATGTCGGAATCTTCGATCAAGCTACTTAACCTCGCGCGTGACTGGTTGCGAACAATTTTGCCTCACGTGCTATCCAAAATCAACCGTGTATCTTATGGTCTTTTAAGAGGAGAACATCAGACGGCAGCTGCTTCAGGGAATAGTGGAGGAAATGCGCACTCGCGCTTGTTGCTGGCCGTGCCATTCATTGGAAAGGATGTACCCAGTCGTTCTTCTGAATTTGCACATCCCGACGTTCTGATTGGATTGACCATTCTTGCTTATCGCTACGAAGGTATCCGCGTCTCAGACCTTGTTCGTATCGTGTCACAGTTGAAACAAGACTTTAGTCGCCAGCTTGGACCGCGTGATCAACGTCCAGCGTGTGCCATGTTCCGTGAGTGGGTGCAGATGGGTCTTGCTGGGATTATATCGGAGAAGCAAGAGGCATCGGGAGGTGTTCTACCATTGCCTCTTTTTCAGCTTCGCGATTCTGCACAAGTCGCACGACTGCATTTCTTGGTAGCGAAGCTTGCGAGTGTGGTGTACTACTATGTCCGGCAGCACGTCTTTCCGTCTTGCATGAACTTCCAGAAACTCAAGATCTCAGCTTGTGGACACGAACTTGGCAGTAATTCTTTGTTTGCTAAGCGTATTGGCTTTTCAGGAACGCCTTCGAACTTGTTACCGATGGATCTTGGAGAGTGTTATTACGAGCCGCGGAGTGATGGTAGTATTTTTGAAGCTCTTACCAATAAGCGCATTGTGAACATCGAACGAAAGGTGAACTGGACGGCCCGGAGCTTGCTACTTGATATAGCTCACGCCAAGACACCAGTACATGCACTGATTGACACGGGTGCACTGATAACAGGTTTTGACAACCAGGAGGTCGCTGCTTTTCTTTTAGCAGAGCTGCCAAGTGAAATGGAAGGAGTTGTGTATCTTGACGAGGATGACCGACAAATGATTTTGCTACGTGATCACAATGCACCAATGCCATTGGTACAGTGCGGATTGAGTCCAAGCAAACGATTTACTTTTTACGATCAAGTTCACACGACGGGTATGGATATTAAGCAGTGTGTTAACGCGCGTGCTGTTGTCACACTTGGCAAGGATATGACCTTCCGGGACTATGCTCAAGGAGCTTATCGCATGCGTGGCATTGCTACAGGACAATCGATTTGTCTTTTCCTCATTCCCGAGGTTGAAAATCGCATTCGTCATGAGATGAAGCTTGCGCAGGTAGAACTGCGTTCCCAAGGCACATCACAGAATCGCTTGGATGAGTTTCTTCTGCTGGTTCCAGCTTGGCTTCTCATTAATTCGATGCGCATGGAGTCGATGCAGCTCGTTCAGCTATCTCTCCAGGAATTGCACAATACTTGGCGAAGACGCGCTCTCCACTCGTTGCTAGACGAAATTTCTGCAGCCGCGGCTACGGATGCTTCGTTATCATCTCGGTTGCGTCGCTTTATTGGCCACAACGACGACACAGCCAAGGCTTGGCTTTAATTTCTGCAGCCGCGGCTACGGATGCTTCGTTATCATCTCGGTTGCGTCGCTTTATTGGCCACGACGATGACACAGCCAAGGCTTGGCTTCGTAAATGTATCGCGATCTTTCGTGTGGAGATATCTTACACAGTTGATGGTACCGTGCCAACGATGTAAATGTATCGCGATCTTTCGTGTGGAGATATCTTACACAGTTGATGGTACCGTGCCAACGAAGAAACAACTATCGGATGTTATTGGGAAGCTAATTGAGAGCCGTGAAGATTTTTTGACGACCTCTGAAGAGAAAGCGCGTGTGGGCGCTGTAAAGCAGAGACTAGCACACTCGTCGGGCAGTCAGCAGCAGATGCTCGCGGAAGATGGATCTGAACAAGGTGACCTGCGCCTCACTGCTGAAGTTGTTCATGAGAACGAAGCTGAAGCAGAAGAAGAGGCTGAAGAGGAAGCAGAGCAGGAGGAACAAAAAATGAGCGCGTTTACGCGTGATGATGAGCACCCAATTCCATGGAGTGCAACCGTTCTTTCCCAACCGCCTGCAGGAATTGGCGCAGAATCTACCGGAGACGAGGAAATGAAGACGGCGATAGAACAACATCAGGATGAAGAGACGAACGTCTTCTACCCGTTCTCACAATTCCAAGCTCACGCAGAGTGTCCCAAGATTGCATTCCCACCCGAATTATTAATGTCTGGAAACTTTTTCCGACGTCGATGGGTGGGACTTGGCGAACGAAGAGTTAAGAATGTCGGACTTATCCTGGAATGGTCACCATTGCTTCACCAAGAGTCAATGAAGACTGTCATACAACAGCTCTTTATGTCTTTCATGGCGGCAGAATCGTCTGGCGGTAGCGCCAATGAAGTGGCGGTGAGGGCTCTTCAGGCGGCAGCAGAAATGGCTACTGCAAGTCCTGACGCTGTCTCTTCCGTGGTCAAAGATGCCGTGAGTGTCACGACAAGTAAAATGCCAGTGTTTTTGGCGATGTTGTCGCTTGCTGAAGGTGAGACGATTCGTCGCATGATTCACAAGAAACACCCTGTGTTCCAAGTGAGTCAGGTACAATTACGCACAAGTGAGGGTGAGCTGGTCGAAAGCTCATCATTCTTCTCGTCATGGACGTCCAAGCCGCCGGTAACAACTCTCATTGACGTGACACCTCGCCAGCAGTCCATTGCTGTGGGTGTGCAGTGTCTTCGATTTTTCAACAACGAGATGTATTACTTCCCTCGAGAGCTGGAGTTGTTGTTAGACGGATTGGTTACCGTCCCCATCTCACTGCGTCACGAGTTCTTTGAGTGTCTTTTGCGCCTACGCCGTCGTGAGCGTCATCTATGGGGTGACACGCCACTGGCGAAGGTATTCACAGCACAGAGCGAATGGCATCTGCTGACGGCTCGCGCGCGGTTGCAGCAATTCCAGCAAAGTCTCTTGCGGAAGCAGCGCCAATACCAGAAGAAGAAGGAGAAGGGCAAAGACCCGAAGCCGACTATGGCTGCACTCCACTTGGCGGTAGCTCTGCGACGATTTAATGAAGATGAAGACGGTCGTTTGAGCGCCGAAGAAGTTCACAAGTGCTTCGAGAGTTTCCAGTTGGGGTTCTCGTCCAAGGAGCTTAACGAAGTCATTGGACTAATCGCAGACGCTCGCTTTACCGACGGTGAGAAGGGACAGGAACAAGGCATTCCAATGGAAACCATCTGTGCTGCTTTCAGTATTTCCCCTGACGAAATGAAGAAGGCTCTACTTCATGAAGACCAAGAAAACGCTAGAGTAGCAGCAGGTCTCAACGTCGAAGCTTCATGGAGCTGTCCTGTGTGCACTTACGTGAACGACGGAGCTGCTGATGTGTGTGGCGCCTGTAACGAGCCTCACCCGAAACACCAAGAGGAGGATCTACAGCGCCAACAACAACAACAAGGTTGGCGATGCGGCAATTGTACGTTTATCAATCAACCGGACGACGTATGTTGCGCTATCTGCGAGCTCGACATGGACGGTCAACGTGGCGTACCTCGAGGCAAATGGGTGTGCGCTGGGGAACAAGGTGGCTGTACGTTCTTCAACCCTATGACCAATTTCTACTGTGAGGTGTGCAACCGAGCACGACCAGACTTGGCCTCTACGCGCTTCTAGTTGTAGTACTTAGTAGGAAATTGCTGCGATTTATATGATCCATGTTGCCTTTTTTGGTCCGTCTCGCCAAGATGTATCTAAGCACTTCAACCAGCTGTTGATTGGTCAAAAGTGCTTCCGTTTTTCAGCAAATCGTGGTGCACAACTGGCTTTCGACCAATCGTCGAACGTTTCTCGCTTCAAGTGTCCAGTCCATAGTGGAGCCAAGTGCGGGCGCCGACTCGAATGAGTGCGACTCAGTCGGGAAAAAGACGCGAGACCGAGAAGCTTCGTGGGTAGCGGCGATGGACCCGCACTCGATGGGCATGCAGAGCAGCATGTCGATGCCCATGAGTATGGGGATGAACGGTAACCCACAGGCGATGGGGGGTATGAACGCCATGTACAGCCAGCAGCCGCAGATGATGATGAACCAACAGATGCCCATGCAAATGAACCCGCAGACCTCGAGCGCTGATTGGCGCATTCAACTCACACGCGAACACCGCGCTAATCTCATCGCGAAAATCTACAATGAGATGGTGCGCGTGTCGGCGGATCCCGTACCGGGTATTAAGCTCTGGATGAACGTCTCATGGTACGAGCTTTCTCTGTACAAAGAGTCGCCCACGCAGGAGGTCTACATTAACAAGATCTTTACAAGGCTCAAGTCATTACGAGCTCAGCAGTCGGATATGAACGCGGCGATGGCGGCGCAGGCGCTGCCCAATCAAGGGATGCTGTCGAGACTCGACTTTTCATACTACAACACGCTCAGTTTGAGCCAGAGAGGTGCCAATCCGGGACAAGTGAGCAGCTATCCAGGCCACAGCCAATTTGGCGGTCCTGGACAGCATCCAGGCACTCAGCAACAACAACATCAACAGCAGCAGCAGCAACAACAACAGCAACATGGAAATGGAACAACACCAATTAAGGCGGAGACGAACATGACTTCAAGTAGTAATTCAGTGGACGAGTACTGGAGACAACATGCAGCGTTGCGAGCGAAACACCAGGGAGACGTGGAGAAGGTGCACAGTGCCTTTAAGAAGTATGTGGATCACATGAAGGGCCACGATGAGACGGAGCAGAAGAAGAAGCTGCGGTATCTTCTCAGTTATGTCGAGTTGTGCGCAAACATCTTGGGAGAAGACAAGGTGACGCACCCTCCGCGGAAACTTGAAGAACTGGACAAGGTCTTCAAGTACATAGTTAAGATTGTGAACCCATATCTGAAGAAGCTGCGTACAGAGACGGACAAGCGCAGTTACCCAAGTGATAGTACTAGTAGCAGTGCTGTGATAGGTGGTCAGCCTAACACGTCTGTCGCTCCTGAAGCACCGACACCATCTGGGGCACCGACAAGCTCGGGGTCCTCCACTGGAATGACTAATACATCGAACGGGTTTAGTGCGACGACGCAGCAACAGAGTGCACCGGACGCCCAGAACCAGCAGCAACAGTATATCATGCAACAGCGCACGCAACATATGCAGCACCAACACCAGCAACAGCAGCGAATGCATCAGCAGCAGATGATTCAGCACCAACAAATGCAGCAGAAGGCTCCACAGCAGCAGACGCAGTTCCCAGCCCAGCAAGGCAGCCAAATGAAGCAGCAACAGAATAGTCAGAACGCCGCCAACCAACAAAGTGGCCAGCAGACGCAGCAGCCCGTTCGATCTCAGCAGACGGCAGCTCAGCCGCCTCAGAAGCCTCCGCAGTCTCAACAAGTTCCATCTTCACGAGGCGAGAGCCCATCTTTCAGCTCCGGCCTGAGCATAGGCGTGGACGACTCACTCTACGGCAGCATGAGTAACGATCTCTTGCAGATGCCAACTCCCTCGGGAACATCCTCAGGATTAATGGACTTTTCTAGTGCACTATCTCCCACTAGCTTCGGCGGGATGGATCTCATGGACTGGGACGACGGCACCCCACGCCATAGCACGTCAGGTCAGAGCAACGCGTCAGGTGGCGACAGCTCCGACCTCCTGATGTTTGTGGAGACGTTGTAGCTGGTGCAGGTCTTGCTAGTACCGGTAGCTAATTGTAATTGAATTCGGGATAACTCTTTCCCCCCAGCCTGAAAAACAAGTTGAAGTGACATTAAAACACTGAATGACCGCCAAGTCTCTTGTTCAGTAAACAACCAACGAATTAAACAATCGAATCTTCAATTCCTCATTGTAAATAAAGGATCGTCCATCGCAGATCATGGCGTCGTCTTCCCCGTTCGCGTTGCCCCCGCGCGTGCCGTCCACAGCCTCCAACCTGCACGTGACGGCGTCCGACATTAGTCTCTTCAGTCGCTCGGATGATGAAATTACAGGTGAAGAGGACCCGATGGACGTCGAGGACGAGCAATTAGCAGCCAGGACGTTGGCCAACGAGCAACAAAACGGAGAGGAGGGCGAGACACTCGGTCAGGAGCTGCTGGAGGCACTGAAACTCGGCACTGGCAACTTTCTACTGGCTTACAACACGCGCGCGGGGATCGCTACACTGCTTCGACTGCTTAAGTTGCTGCAACGACGTGACTGGAAGGCGGCGACGGATCTGCGGCAGTTGCTGGACGAGAAGCACTTGGCATTCAGACTGGACGCCGTAAGACTCGGTCTCTTTCTGGGTTGGTTCACGGGTGGCTACAGAGGACTGAGGGCGCTTTTGCCGGTGCTTTTGCGACGAGTTTTGCCTAAAAAGCAGCTAAAAGACGACAAGAAGCTCAAGGAGATGTCAGCGTTGGGATCTGGCGCCATTGCAGCTCTCGCCTTGGGCTTTGTCGACGCTAAACGACGGCGGTCTTTGGCGCTATACGCACTCACGAGAGCACTACAATGTGGCTACAATACAGCCAAGAGACAGCAGAGATGGCACTTCTGGGGCAGCGACTGGCAGTATGGCGACGTTCTGCTCTTTGCTCTCTCAAGTGCTCAAGTCATGTACGCGTACGTAATGAGACCTAAGACACTGCCATCCGAGTACTTTCGCTTCATCCAGACAACGGGTCCAGTAGAGATGGAGACGCTCGAGATGGTGCAGCAGGTGAATCGTGGACTACCAGTGAGCGTCACTACTCTGCAAAAATTGATAGATCGAAAGCCAGGACTCCCGAGAGATTTTGCACTGCCAATGGACATTGTACCATGTAGACTTGTCCACCCGAATGCCGCCTCATGTACAGTGGGAACTCTGCTGTGCTTCAAACGCGCCTTCCAAAAGACGTTCCCACTGTACTTGTCACTCTTCATTGTGCCAGGTGTCGTCATCCATTTCAAACGCTTCCTGCGTGCGCCATTCCGAACTCTCGTGCGTTCAGCTTTAAACGCGACGCGATCCAACTGCTTCCTCGCCTCCTTCGTATCGCTCTATCTTTCGTTGGTGTGTTTGCACCGTCGAGCTGTCAGCACGGACCATCGATTCATCTACTATTTGGCCGGTCTTGGAGCCTCGACGACAATTCTTTTAGAGCCAAAGAGCCGACGTTCTGGTGAGAGAGAAAAAGGATCGTTGATGATGCTGTGCTTCAACTGACGTTCGTTACATTTTTGTGTGTGTGAGTAGAGCTGGCGCTCTATGTGTTGCCTCGTGCTCTTGACAGCCTCGCAATGATTCTACACGACCACGGAATCTGCTCAGGCTTCAAGTATGGCGAGGTTGCGCTCTTCTCGGCTTCAATGTCGGTCATGATGTACTGTTACGAGGTTTGTTTTCTTGTTTTTCTTGTTGATAACAATATCTGGCTGACACTTGCGTTATCTACAGCATGAGACGGAGTCTATGAGTCCATTCGTCTACAGTACGATGAAGCGGTTTTTGCAGACCTCGACGGACAAAAAGCACTTGTATGCGGCTTCGCTTGAGAAGAAGGAGCGAAGCCGTTCGCAGTCAAACGCACAGGCTTCACATGGGTGACTCTGTAGTCTCAAGTGTTTGGCAACTGCCTCTTAAAGCCACAGTACCAGACATTTGAGTATTTTTATGAGTTGCATCTTGCTGGTGGTACTGAAACTCTTGCTAATGAAGAAAAGGGAACTTGCTACACCATTCCTGTGTCACCCAGCTACAAGCTCTCAATCCTTACAATTGCAATCTCAAACCTGAGCGAAACGCATGCTGCGCACACTGGGCAGCTCCTTCAGCGCGTTGAGCGTCTCGTTGGAGGGTACAGAGTCAAGCGTCAAAATGCCGAGTGGGTGCTCAGCGTTAGCCTGGCGGGCGAGTCCAAAGTTCGCGATGTTGATCTTAGCCTCCGATAGCTCACTGAGAATGCCTGCGATAGCACCAGGCACGTCCTCGTTGTTGAACACAAGCAAGTTGCCTTTGGGACGGAAGGCTGGAAAATCTGAATATTCATTCACACGCACGACACGCGGGTCCTCACCAAAGACACTGCCCTTTACAAGGAGGTGGTCTTTGTTCTTGGTCTCAACCACAACAGCCAGACAGTTTTTCAGGTGACGACGCACAGCCGCTGGGTCGCTCTTCAAGTCGCCCTGACGAACGTCGATTCCCTTCGCCATAGCAAGAAGTGACGCGTTCAGAAGACTAATCTCAGGCTGCTCGTGGTCCTCAGCATCTTGCTTGTGTTCACGCATACTCTCCAGCATACCCTTGAGCAGCGCATTCTGAAGCACTTGACGAGCATGAGGGGTCGTAATGTCGATCTGAATTCCACCAGTGGCGGCCAAGGACACATTCGTGATGCGGTCCTTTGGGTCAGCTGACAAGGTGAGCTGGTGTACAAAGCGACCCAGTGACTCGCTCAACTCCAGGAATGGCTTCATCTCTGGCAACAGCGTCAGCGGCATGAAGACGCCGTTCGCAACACCACGGTAGTAACGATGCGCCAGTGCGTCACCAACATTTTCTGCTAGAAGACGGTACTTGCGGCTCTGCAGCACATCATTCGACGCCGCACCATCCGCGTGGGTGCGGGTGATGACATTGTCATGCTTCATCAGTTCCTGCCAGGTCGGGGACAAGTCCACTGCACCCTTCGATCCAGCCGAATGTAGCAGGTCCAGCGCCACTCCACTGATCTTACCAGATTCCAATCCACGCAGTAGCGTGTTCTCATCTAGGAGACCGTGGCTGCCCTTGTACTCTGCCACCGACACGATCTTCACGCCGGGTTTGCACTTTTCTAGAGCATCATCACCAAACATGCCCCGCGTACGCGCCGTCAGAGGCGCGTGGAACGTAATGAAGTCGCAAGTCTCGTACAGTTCGTCCATGGAAACGCATTTGACACCCATGAGGTCTGCAGCTTCCTGGTTCAAATTGGGGTCAAATCCAAACACCTTGAGTCCAAGAGCTTGTGCCATATCCACCACACGGCGTCCGGCCTGCCCGATGCCCACGACACCTAAACTCTTTCCTGCTAGTTCAGTCCCCACAAACTGCTGACGGTCGAATGGTTCTCCGGAGCGCGTGCAGGCCACACTGCGAGGCAGGTGACGCGCCAACTGAATGAGCAGACTGAGGCCAATCTCCGCTTCCACTGACGACCTGTCGCCCACCTGATTGGACTCCAGTTGCAACAACATGACGCTCTGATTGGTGGCTTCCATGAGGTCGATGTCCTCACTGGGGATGGCCGCCGAGGGCACCGCCACCAGCTGCAGTTTGTTCTTGGCGCCGATACGCAGCAGCTCGCGCGGTAGCTTCGTACCAGGCGCCACCAAGAGCGCGTCATAGTCCTTCACCACCGACGACAGATACTCATCTGAAGGCGCACGCACTTGATCCACGACGTGGCCACGCTGTACAAGCTCTTGTACACACGAAGTCTCGGCCACAAGTTCCGGTACATCTACACAAAGGATGCGGCGGCTGCATTCGGAGGTTACAGAGGAAAAGCAGTGCAAAAGTGGAGGGAGCGCAGAACGCCTACGCTGTGTCAGAGGCTGCAGGCCCAGCACAGTCGCCGCGGGTCGTCGCGCGAGGAGAAGGCGCTGCCACATTACTAAAGTATTTGATCGTCTACGGTAGTGAGTGAGCTGTTGGTCACTTGTGGTCGACGATTGGGTAGAATAAATACGTATTTTGACCAATTAGAGAAAGCTTGTCAAAAGTTACTCAAGACTTTCACTTTTGAGATGTTTCGGTTAGGCAGAAGAGGCCGTTGGCGTGAGGACTGGCAGAGCATGCCGTCGTACTTGAAAGCGGTTGTGGTGGGCTCCGCTGCCATTGGCGGATGTACGAACCATATATTTTGAATTGTTATTGCATTTTCCTGATATTGTAATGCAGTGTACGTCGCGACGCATGTGGAGACGATGGAGCTTAACGGGCGTCACCGCATCATGTTCCTCTCACCGCAGCACGAGGAGAGACTCGGGGAGCAAGCTTATCGCGAAATTCTGAGTAGTTCTCGGCTATTGCCACCATCACACCCGGTGCGTAGTTTTTATTGTAATTTACACTTCAAAGATTGCTAACTTGAAGCATTTTCGGGCAGATGTCGAGGGCGGTGGCGCGTGTAGGACGAAAAATTGCGCAGGAGTCGGACGCTCCATTCATGAAGTGGACATTTCACGTAATTCAAGCCAAGGAGCCGAACGCTTTTTGTCTGCCTGGGGGAAAAGTGTTTGTGCACTCGGGACTGTTTAAAGTGCTAAGGAACGAGGATGCACTGGCAGCTGTTATGTTCCATGAGGCTGCGCACGGTTTGGCTCGTGAGTTGCATTGCCACTGATTTACTAGAGGTGGTTATTGTCGGTTGCATTGATGCTAACACTTTGCGGAGATAGGACATGGTGCGGAGAAGATCTCGTTCAGTTTGCTGGTCTACGGATTATTGGCTTTCGTTTTTCCAGACTACGGACAGATCAGCGATCTGGTGAGCCTGATAATACTACTTGGTTATCCGTAGATACTTCGGCGCGCTGACTTCTGAGGTTTTTGGTATTCAGATGGTGAAATTGGCGGTGGATCTGCCGTTCTGGCGCGCTGACTTCTGAGGTTTTTGGTATTCAGATGGTGAAATTGGCGGTGGATCTGCCGTTCTCGCGCAAACTCGAGTTAGAGGCCGATTCGATCGGTCTGCGACTTATGGCGCAGGCGTGCTACGACCCTCGTGCAAGCATCCAGATGAACACTTCGTTGGGTCAACTAGACAAGGGATCGCAGTTCAAATATTTCTCAACGCATCCTCCAAGTGCTGAACGAGTTCAGGCACTACGGTTCGTTAGCAACGCGAAAATGTGTTCTGGAATTGTTATTCTGAACTCGTTCTCTGTGCTGTTTTAGCGAGCAACTACGCGATGCGATGGAAATCTACGAAGCGTCTGACTGTGGTTCAAAGAAACAGGCATTTGCGAAAGCCATGAAACCGGCCTTTTCACCTCAAGGCAACGGAACTTTTGACTGGATTAATTAATACCTGAACGTCACGGAGTAGCGAATGAGGTTCCTGAAACGTAAAAATCTCGTTTTACAAAGTCACGACCAAACGCTATGGACTTGATGCAACGCATGGTAAGACTTGATGTTACCAGGATTGCGGCTCAATATGAACCAGTTGGTGACCGGGTCACCCCCATTCCCGGAAGATACTTTACTTTTAATATTTTTAGTTTTTTTTCCAGGCCACTGACCTGTTACTCAAATGAATATGCCAACAGTGAGGCCAGCAACATCACTAAGGACAACACAAACAAGCCTTCTTTAAGTCCAGCCACAAATAAGGCCGCCACCACAAAAAAACCGCAGTAGCTCGACTTGGACGAGGTCTCCAACAGTAGTGCCATACTCACCGACAGCAGCCCAAACAGGTCGGTCTTGGTTGGGCCTGGACAACTCCACTGTCACCCTACAAGCAACGGCATGTCAAACAGATAATTCACGGCTGAGTTCACCAGCTGCAACAACATGCGTGTTACAATGTGGTAAACGTCCGAGATGATACCAGCAGTTAATACTATGCTGCAACAACATGCGTGTTACAATGTGGTAAACGTCCGAGATGATACCAGCAGTTAATACTAGTAGTAGTAAACTGACGTAGTAATGCACATGCACTTTTATGCTGTTGGCAGGGATTGGTAGTAGACAAGAAACTACTTCGAAGTAGTAGCTACAGTAGTACTTATAGCAGTATCCATTAGTCACTACTATAATATTTTTCATGGGTACTATAGTAGTTTGACTACTAATATTACTGCTACTAGTGGACAATTTACTATTTATAGTACTACTATTAGTAGTCAAGCTACTATTGTACCCAAGTATTTTTCACACTAGTAATCTAACTCAACTGGTAGCGAACATTTTACTATTACATGTATGAGTGCTAATAGTAGTACTACTAGTTAATACCGTTTTACTACCGAATTCCTCGGTGAGCTGTGCCCCCAATTTTTCGTCAGTGAGCTATGCCCCCGCCCGGATTACCTATAGTAAGTGATGGTCACTTATTGAGGGGTCGTCATTGGTAAGCTGTGCCCCCCGATCATATTTTAGCCAATAGCGTTACAAGAACGGACAATGTCGCCCAATAGCTGTGAAGCACATCAATTGTTGAAACATCGATAAGCTGTACCCCTTCAACGATATTGGTTGGGGGCTCAGCTCATCGAGGAATTCGGTAGGCGAAATAAAAAATGGGGAAATCCGCTTTGGGGTCCTGGAATTAAAAATAATTCGGTTTGGGGTCCCCCGAGTTCCTCAAGCCCTGATTTTAAGAAACCTACCGTGTTTTGAAAACATTTTCCAAGAGACATGTTTACGAGATTATCGAGTTAGCTAGCGTGATCATTTCGTATGCTGCAACAATTGTATGCTCTGTAACCCAAACGTATCCTATAACCATAGCGTACCCTGTACCATAAGGGTACACACGTGGCGTACTTAAGTGAGACGTCTGATTTCATTTGCCGTCCGCTTTTCCTTCTTCTTTTTCTTCTGCTCCACGTCGTCGCCAGCGCGCGGGGTGGCGGCGCTGCGCTTTCCCGTCTTCGGCTTCGCTACGGGCGGTGGTGCCGGCTTCTCTTCCTGGTCCTCCTTCTCGGATGACTCGCCAACCTGGCTGTCCTCACAAGCTGTAGCCTCGGCCACTTCCTCGCGCGGCTCTGGCTGCTCCTCCTCCGACGACGAGTCTCCCGGAGGCGCCGTCGGTCGGGCGATGGTCCTAATGAGCTCCTCAAGCACCTGCAGCCGTGCCGTGATCGTGCGCAGCTGCGCACGACGTATGCGTTGCCGTTGTCCTCGGTGGCCAGCAGAGACGGGCGACTCTCCAATACACTGTTCCCGATGTCGGAAGACGGGGTACAATCAACGAACTTGCGTGCGGCGGGAGAAGGAGCCAAGAAGCGGGCTGCTCAACGCGCACTACGAAATCAACAGGAAGAGGCCTTGGCGGGCTGCAGCCGTGCCGTGATCGTGCGCAGCTGCGCACGACGTATGCGTTGCCGTTGTCCTCGGTGGCCAGCAGAGACGGGCGACTCTCCAATACACTGTTCCCGATGTCGGAAGACGGGGTACAATCAACGAACTTGCGTGCGGCGGGAGAAGGAGCCAAGAAGCGGGCTGCTCAACGCGCACAACGAAAGCAACAGGAAGAGGCCTTGGCGGGAGTTGTCGTATAAAGATCGAAGGGGACACTTCGACAGCAACATGCACCACGGTGATAGCATACGGAAATCACGTAGCATACGCTAGGAGCACAGCGTAGCGTTGAGACACATACGCTATTATAAGCACGGATCGTCGAGGACACAGGATACGTTGAGTATACATATACCCAGAACGCCACATATCCTATTTTTCAGATCATAGTGCATCAAACAACATTATAAAAATTTGGGTACACTTAGTCTACATGCTACACAACCATAGCGTACCAAATGGAGTAGGTTCCTATGTTCTGTTTTCAAAACACGGTAGGTTTCTTAAAACCAGGGCTAATTTCCAGTTGAGTAATTCAGGGGACCCCAAACCGAATTATTTTTAATATCAGGACCCCAAAGCGGATTTCCCCTAAAAAAATAGATGTGCTCTATCGGTATAACCCCGATCACAGCGCATATCGAATATAAGGACACTCAGGGATGGGTTCTTCAAAACGAACTCTGATATTGTTATTTTTATATAATTAATAAATTCTATTAATTTTATATTATTTAGAATTTAATATAAAATAAATTTTAATAATTTTAGAATAAAAAATATTAGAGTTCGTTTTGAACCCATGGTTCTAGATTGACTCTAACAAATGGCTAAACAAGCTACTCTCCGACCATTTTCTCTACCGGTAGCCATCGAAGTTGCATGTCCTCATAAGATCATTTTTCAATACGCTCCTTACCAGCAACACCTTCACCAGAAGAGTCTCTAGCGCACGATGCCCAGCTCACGTCGCAGTTTCACCCTAACGGAGAAGCTCTCTATTCTAGACGAATATGAGTCCGGTGTTCAAGGAAAGGATTTCATGCTCTTGGTCGTCAACACGGTGTTTCTTCCAGCACCTTTCGAGGCTGATGGGCAAAGCGAGACGAACTGGACAAGGCCTCGCACGAAGGATGGATAACCACACGAACGATCCGATGATTCTACGGTGGTGGGCGACGTCCAGCTCATCATGACTTGGAGGAGCTGCTTCACGAGTGGGTCACCACCGGAATAGCAAAGGCCTGCGTGTAAAAGACTCGTACGTTCGGCTGCATGCGGTCAACACCTACTGCGAACTCAACGGTGGCAATGCAGCCGGCTTTGAGGCCTCGTCGAGGTGGATAGCGAGATTCAAGAGGCGTCGAAATTTGGTGTCACGCAGACAGACAACATCTCGGACTCTACCAGCTGATGCACCTGAGGTCTTCCGGCGTTTCGTACAGCAAGCTCACAATTTCATCGCCAAGCACGGCATCAAGCCCAAAAATATCATCAATATAGATCAGGTTCCTCGCTACTTTGAGACTGAGCCTAAATCAACGATAACTACCCGCGGTGCACGGGAGGTTCTGCTTCGAAAGGGCGGTTCAAGCCACAAGCGTTTCACGGCGGCATTTACTATTACGGTGGAGGGCGAGTTTCTGACGCCAGACCTACTCTTCTCCAAGCTCAAGAACAAGCCCAAGTGTCATGTGTGGTATAGGAATACACAGAAAACTTCACTACCAAATGATATGAGTCCCACCAACAACAAACGTCTCCCTAAAAAGGTCAACGAGAGTTGGATCTAAACCTGAAGACCAGGAACGATCCCTAACGCCGGGTCGGTATTAACCCTCTGTAAACCGAGGTTATTATATGTCACCCCTTAAACCTACACGCCTAGCCACGAACAAAGGCTAGGATGTAATATCACGATTTCGCGCTAACTTCTGTAGTCCCTCAGATGGAGGATACCCAACAGAGTCCCTCCCAGATCTCTGCTGACCGGTGGATCCTTCTTCTTCTTTATCAGCGTCGACGGCGATCCTTGTTCTTCCGTCGATGCTTCAATCCCAGGTTCCACTTTAACCTTTACATATTTTTGGGACTCACGGAGAATTCCCAGTCACCAGAAGATCCGGGTACGCGCACCACTGTGGGGGAGTCGCAAACGCAATTTTGTGAAGATATGTTTGGGTCTCCACTAACGATGCCCAGACTACCAGCTTACGGAGGAGGTACTCCGATCAACCGTGGGGTTGTAGTTGTCCATGCTCACCTAGTGTACTCGATGGTACGGGTGGATTACACTCTTCCGGGTCACTGGTTGAAGATATTGCTGTGGGTCTTGGTGGATCCGTTCGGGTGGTACGGGGATTGGGGTTGTTGGCTGACACGCGGATATACGCCACTTGTCTGCCGTTGCACGCTTTATCGGTCCTCGGTCGGTCGGTGTCGATCGGCGTGGGGGGGGTATCCTTTTCTTTCCGTTGCTTGCCGCTTCCTAAAACGGGGAATTAGTCGCGGGTTGAGGGAGAAGACGCGTGTCGACCATGCGATTCGACAGCGTTGTACTTGAATTTTGTATGTGGGTGGTCGTCGGTCGTCGGGAAGGCCAAAGTTATCCTTGCCCGGAATACGATCAGCCACTTGTGTGTTGCAAAGCAAATTTCTCTCTGTTTATTATTATCCCTAAGAGCAGTTTTTCCTAACGTGCATGCACAGCCAATGATTCCATAAGAAACTGACTCCTGGAACTACGGGAGTCATCCAAACAGCTGTCCGATTTCGATACGGTGATCCGATCGGGATGCTTGATGTGATCGGGTTGAACACTCGATCGGGATGTACCCAAGTCCATATCCGATTGGATGTATCCATATCGAGATATGTTGAAGTCGCACTTTACCGGGTATATCCGCCGTTACGGAGAATGATGGTGTCGTACTTATGTCGAGCTGCGACATCTTCCAACTCTTGAACTATTCCAACTGTAATCCCTTCGATCGTGTTTCTCCACCCATTCTTGATAGATGCCAGTTGACCATTTTCCAGATCACTTTCCAACAGTTATTCGGCTGTTACAGAGCGTGAAAAAATCATATCATAGAGTTAGGTGAAAATGAGTACAAATAGAAAGATGTCATCCCAGACGGTCTACCAGTTCAAAATAAGTTGGCATGCAGTTTAACCTACCTGAACAAAATTTGATTGGCTTATAAGAGACCCGTAGAAGTAGAGGCGTTGTTGATTGGTTGCTATTCAATAAATTTGGCGGGGGGTTAGGCGTTCTGGCCAAACAAGACTTCTTTCCCTGGTGTAACATCATGTAAACTGTTTTGTTATAATTTTGGCATATGCAAAAAATATGTTTGACGAATGAGGGCGACAGTTCAGCTTTCGATGGGGA
This sequence comes from Phytophthora brassicae, assembly GCA_024679045.1. Lineage (NCBI taxonomy): Eukaryota > Oomycota > Peronosporomycetes > Peronosporales > Peronosporaceae > Phytophthora > Phytophthora brassicae. The sequence goes on along the minus strand of JAIKVB010000016.1, from coordinate 1,644 downwards.
GGACGCGGGCTGCAAACGGGTATGCCGCCACCAAGCTCTGTGAGAAATGAAGGAAAGAATACCCGCGCACCGATTTCTCCAAGCATCGTTGCGGCAAACCAAGGAAATAGAGCAAGACGATGAGTGCTATCAACAAGACTTACTGGACGAAACATCGTGCTGAACTCGTATCAAAGCAACGTAAGAATCGGGACACAGGGATGTACAAACAACTAGCCAGTACGATGTGGATTTTGTGATGCTATATCTGCCTCCTTAAACTAAATATGAGACTATGGCGAACATAATGCTACTAATGCGTCTTTGAGAGTTATCGAGATAATTGACCTTAAAGTTGACTGACCATTTTTCGTACGTAAGTGACGAAGCGAGAAAAAGCCCCGTTTTCACTTTCAAACATTTGAACGGGGTGTATCAACGGCATCGAGTATCTCATACGTCCCATTCGCAAACTTACCGCCTGGGACCAGGTGCCGGACCCGCCAAGCATGTCAAAGCCACATATCTCCGCTACGGAGGAAGGTGGAGTACAGCACTCAGCTTTGGACATCGTATTTTATGCGTGGCCAGCCGCCATGGGGACAGATGATTAGATGGCCGCCTATTTAGACGAGGAAAAGCGTGTATTGCCTGCAGACAGCGAGTCATGAGAGAGCGAGGACTGGAGACGAAAACTTCACGCCAGATTCGGAAGATGATGACAATGACGAGGAGAAGGTGACAGCAGAGAGCACCACCAGCGAGCCCGAAGAAGATGAGGACATCAGTATCTTTTTGATGAACGGGGTCTCCGAGCTCGAGTGACAGAAATAATTCAAGCCGATGCGTGCGAGAATCGCTGATTGGAGGGTAAGGCAAAGGAGCTCGAGTTCTTATTGACTTCGCTGGGGTAGATTTCGAAGACAGAGAAAATGACAAGTCTGCATACATTACTGGCGTTGTTATAGGTGGTGTCTACAGCGGACCGCAAGAGAGGAAGGGGCGTGCGTGACAGGTTTATCTACTACCTCCCATTTGTAGACCGCATTTGCTGACCTGTCGTTGCTCTGTGTTACGGAGCGGTTCCGTTGACAATTCAACGCCATAAAACACGTATTCGCAACGGAAGCATCGCTGTTGCAAGCCATGGCAACAGCCGCAACAAGCACGCGGAGAAAGTGGATATCGTATGGTTGGTCAAGTGGTTCAAACGGGTATCAACTAAGGTGATCTGCTCGTAGGCGGGAACGAAAAGTGCACCACTGACGTTTAAAGCAAACAGTTTAATACTTCTACATGGGAAATCAAAAATGATACTTTCAGCCATAAGCAGACGTCAGTTTTGGAAATTCTAATTTGGGTTTAGTGTCGCCCTAACCACCCCACCGTCCGATTAGGAAGTCCATTTAGAGCATCTCCAACGGTAGTGAAAAATACGCAATAATGACCAGAAATACACAATTTCAATAATAGCGAACTCCAACGATGTAGTGATAGGGGCTCAAAAGTAGCAGTAAAGTAACATTGCACCAGTGGTGTTGCACTATGGAACTTTCGTAGGGGAAAACAATCGAGTTTTCACTACGACAAACGAAAAATTGCAATCAATTGCACACCACATTGACTGGCTGCTCCCCGCCCATAAATGCCCAGTGCTGCTTCGTG